>JALDNG010000714.1:0-155545 GCA_024349245.1 Neodontobutis hainanensis
ATTTTATTTTTAGTTATTCTATCTTAAAACAATTGATGGATATTATTAAATATGTTTAGATTCTAAGATAGACAAATCAAACATTATATATAAATTTTTGATATTTTAAAAAATAAAATATATTTTTTGAATGTTCAAATTCTGAATAAGGATAAGATTTATCCAAATATAATTTAGAAGTATATAAGAATTTACAATTTAATATATTTTAAATTTATTTATGTAAATTCTTGTGATTATATTTTACACTCTCTAAAATATATTGTGTAAAATTAATATTATCTTTTATATCATGGTTCATTTAACCATTTAATGATTATCTTTATGTTAATTTTGATGAAGATAAATTGAATGATTTGTAGTTTTTGAATTTATTCAAATATGCAAATATTATTCAATATAACATTATATAATTACACATTTCAAGATACTTAATTTTACAATCTTTTTAAAGTTATTAAATGTTTTTTTTCATTTATTTTCTCGAATACATATTTGATAGAAGTCATAAACCTAATATTCTTAATGTATAACGAGTACATTTATTAAATTTTAAAAGTCTGATAATTTACATAATATTGTCATCATTATTATTTCAAAAAAATATTGACAGTCTTCATTTTATCTTATTGTCATACTCATCCTAAAAGGAAATAATTCTTCAAATATCAAGATCATATTTCAATTTTTTTATCATATATACCTAATATTTAAAAAGAATAACGTGAATTATACGATAAATTTTTGTGATATCTACAATGTATTAAAAATTTATTTTTATAATTTTTCAAAATTTCTTGAATAGTATTAATTTAATAGACAGCTAGTAAATTAATATTATATAAGATTGTTATAATTAATTTTCTAATTGAATGCTTTCACTGTCATCAATAGTGAACTTATCAGTATTTTCTCCCATATAGAACCTAAATACTTTGATAACATTTAAAATAGATATACGTATAAATCATTTTAAATTAATGAAATCACTACAATTGTTTAGTGAAAATTAGCTGGAAATACGTTTTGAAGAATTTAAGGAAATTTATGTGTTTAAATCCCACAAAATTTGATTTAAAAAACGTTATGAATTAAAATGACATATTTTTCTCAATTATGTGAAATTTTATGATATTATTTTTTAATGCGCTATGATTCTCACTTTTATTAATGTATCTTCACAAACTTGTTTATATTAAACATATTTATAGTCTCAACATTTATATCAATGTTTGAATTTATGTAGAGCATGATTAATTTTATATTATAAGAAAAAATTATGTAACTGGAATCATTCCATTATCTTTGAAAAATTTTAGAATTAAAATTTTATTCAAATATAACATACAAAAACTAGTATGATAAGTAAAAAATTTATTAAATCATGATTATCGTGTAAATTAAAGAAGAAAAATAATATCATATTTAAGTTAATACATATGCCACAAAATTTAGCTCTTGATTACAAACGTTTATGAACTTTTTTTAATGTATCATAATATATTATGATGTATTTTAAACGATGTTCAAAATAATATGACAACAGTTATCAAATAGAATCTTTTAAATATCATTTGAAAGACGATTTTTATTTCAAATATTTTGTTGATGATATTTTAAATTTTTATTAGATTTAAATAATTTTTATGTTCAAAGAGGTAGAATAAAAGTTAAATAATTCTAAATTCAAAATTTTCAATTAATAACATTTCAAAATATATATAAAAAAGAATTTTTTTTGTTATATACAAACATAAAATATATTTCGCATTTTAACAGAATTGCCTTGATTCATAAACAACTTCACTTATTAAATTATGATACTGACAACATTATACAAATAGCATTTTACAGATAAAATTTTATAAACAAAATTTAAATTTAGACTTAAGTAATTAAATTGAGATTTCTATTTTGATGAAACAAATGTGCACTGAATTAATTAAAATTTAAACTTATTAAGAAAAAATTAAATCACATTTATCATGTTATCACGGTCAATTTAGTATTCTAAAAACTTTAATCTGTGATATATTAAGATAAAATATTTACAATTAAACTAGTTTTTAATGTCACGCTGTATAGAATATTTTCAATTACTTAAATGAATCTTTTATTTGATCAATTAAAAATAGTTTACATTTTTATTAAAATTATATTTTCACTTAAAGTTTTCTATTTAATAAAATTAATATATAATCAAATGATATTTATCATATAAAAATGATTTGAAAATAAAAAAATATTCTTAAAGGGATTCTTAAAATCATTAAATTATATTCTCTTGATTATGATAATGCTATAGAGATGTTTAAATATGAATCATTCATGAATTATTTTTAATTTCATTTTGAAATTTTTTATTTGTAAATATTTACATGATTAACAAAAAATAAAAATAATGTGATAACCTAGAGATTACAATAATTTTTAAATTAATTCAAAAAACTTATTTTAATTTAAAGCCATATAAATTGTGCAATTTATTTGTGTTATAGTTCATAAATATTTTAAATTCTCTGTTTATAAAAATATTAAAAATAGATATTTTACGTATAAATTAAATTTATAAATAGACATTTACATAAATTATATTTTAATTTATGAACATTAAAAGTTTGTAATTGTATATAATAATCATCTGTTTCAGAATATATCATTGATATCTTAGATTCGATCTGTAAAATAGTATCAAACAAGATTTCGTCATTATTATTTGTTATAAACATACTTTTCGTTTTAAAAAGTTTGTTTATCCTTCTAGTAATATTGTAAAATCAGAAGAACAATTTATATTTTATTGTCCATTGAAGTAAAATACCAAACTAAATATTAAATTTATATTTATAAAAATAAAATATTATGTAGATAAAACATTTTATTTTAAAATTTTTTTTCTTAAAAGTGGTTATATCTTATAAAAACTATTAAATAACGGGCTTTATATAATATTCATGAAAAAAACACATATATACATGAATAATTATAACTTTATATTTCTTAAATTTAATTTAACAAGAAAGATAGAATATAAATTTGAAATTATATATATAACTATTAAAATATAGAATTAAATAATTTTTTCAAAATGGAATATGGTATATAAAAGAGTATGAAATTAAAATACCTTAATATTGATTAATCATTTTTTTGCAAATCAAAGAATTAAAAATTGAACTTTATATATTTAAAAAAATAATCAGAACATAAGAATTTTTCAAAGATTTAGTTTATGTGATAATTTAACGAAAAATAATAAAATAATCTTTATGATCTTATAGAAAAAAAAGAATAAATTAAATTTACATGCACTAAAGAAATGTAAAGATATTTTTAATATTATATTTATTTTAATTTTCTTTAAATTTAATTTTGCATACTATATTGTCGAAACCAAATCAAAAATATTATCTATCCTTAATATTATTGAAATTCATCAGATATAAAATATTTTAATCAGTAATTATGTAGTGATTATATATTTTTATGATATAAAACAAAAATATACGAAAAGTAATTTTTCAAAAGTTGATAATCATTAAAGCATTAACATAAATAAAAAATATTAAACATTTTAATGAAAATTTTTTCAAAAATGTTTTCAAATTGTAAATTGTTTTTAATTGATTAAAAAAACATAATATCATATTCATAAAACCAAAATAGGAAAATATATTTCTCATTATCTATATTATTAAAATTATTTTTGATAAAGTTATGCCAGTTTAATATCATTTTTTAATATTCTCATTTTTTATTATCAATAAAATTGAATATATTTATCATTTTGTATATTCAAATTTCATCTAATAAACAGAAAATGATAAAGATCATTAAAAACGGTCTAAAATTAATAGTATTTTGTTTATTTTATTTTCTTAAAATATCAAAATTTTCAATAAAATATTTTAATAAAATGAAATAACTCAACTATAAAATTTATTAAAATTCAAATAGTATTAACCATCGTACGTTCGTTAAGAGATACATTCTTTTTTGTAAATATAATTATTTATTTGAGAAGAAAATAAAAATAAAAAGATCCTTAATATATACATTATTTGGTGAAATGAATAAATGGAAAAATATATCAAATCCTGAAGCAATAAATAAATATAATTTTTTTAATTATATTTATATTAACTAAATTAAAAATTTGTGGGTATTCTGCTAAAATAAAAACGCGAATAAATATTCTCTAATTTTTATATTTTTATGTAAAGTATTTGTTTTGATCAAAATTAGTTAAAACTATTTTTATATTTTTAATATTTAACAAATATAATCGTTTTCATATTTTTGAAACCTTTTTTGGTTCTATTATGATAGTTTCTAGACTTTAATTTTTTAAAGATCCATGATCATCCTTATGAAATATTTGATTCTATTTAAATTATTCATAAATAATAACATGATTTTAAATTTCTTATGTTTTTTATATTATGTTTGTTCAACTGTATTTTTATGGAATAAATTTTATCGATCAATTAATCTTCTAAATAAAATTTCATTAAAAATTAATTTAATTTATGATATCTGATTTTCAAAAAACTTTTCCAAATACAATCAATGATTATTTTTTATGGAAATGAATAATTGAAATATGATAATATACAAAATCTATGTTTTAATGTTTTGAAGTCATGAAATACCATAAATATCATCGATCTTTTATTGTAATATTATTAAAATTATTACAAACTTCATATTACGTATATTATTCATACATAATTTTGTTATGTTTGACTTAACAAACAAATTATATTTGATTTTAAAAAGTAGAAATATCGATCTATAAGATTATAACTTTAATTATAAATTAGAAAGATAAGTTATAATATCATTTTAAATAACATTTTTCATGGTATATAAAGATGATTTATAAATAAAAACGATGTGCATTATTTAGAAATTCTTCATAATTAATGCATCTATTACATTTTTCAACACAACATTTATTTGTGTTTTTTCAACACTAGTTTAAAGTTCAAATTAATTATATTCATATATCATGTAAAATAATATTTTTAGATTGTAATGGTGTTAAATTATATGTCGATGTTTCTATTTAAGGATATATCTTGATTTTTTCTTATTTTGTAGAGAATAAATATTATTTTTATTCAAATGATTGTCATGTAAGATTGTTTATTGGATTTATTTTCAAACATTTATACTTACCAAAAAATTTTTTATATATATATTTTATAGAGAATGTATTTCTTAAATACATTTCAAATTTAATTAAATAGAATATCATTTAATAAAATATTATGTGATTTATATGTAATTCGAAAGATATACCAGTAAAAGAAAATGTTTTTATCAATAATTAAAATCAAAAATAAAAGATATCCTTTTGTCAAAATAATATATTATTTATTTTTATATTTTTATTTTGCATTATTTCCTAGAACCATTATTTTTATTTTGAATCAAATTATTTTCTTTTTACATTTGATTAAATAAATTTTTCACAAATATATTTCAAAAAATTTTTTGTATATTTACACTCATAATTAATACCAATTGATAACATCTAAAATAAGTACTATTTTAAATATATTTTTTATTTTAAATATCATTTAACCATCGGATAAATACATTAAATAAAAAGACTTAAAATTTTACATCAAAAATTTTTCTGAGTTTTTGTTTCATGAATTATTTCAAATAATCATCAAAAATATAACTTTCTACTTTACTAATATAATTAAAAATATTTCACAAAAATAAATTTATATTCATTAAATCTTATATGCTCTCATTATTTAAAATCATTTTGCATTCAAAATAAAATTTGTAAAAAAATGTATATAGTATAAAATTTTAATCGATTTAGAAATTTGTGCAATTTTTAATTTTCATTTTGATTTTTATAAAATCTCACAAAACTGCAAACTCTCTTCATTCTTTTTTTTATTTTTAAACATTTAACAAATATCAAAATTTAAAATTCGAAAATGTATAAATGTATATATATTTGATTATAAGCATTTTATCTTCATTAAAAATTAAACTTAATTATATCACTTTTTAAAGGATAATTCATTTTCATTATTTTTGAAATAAGTAATATCTATTTAAAAATTGGATAAACTAGTGGCAGACTCACTTTTGTCTCTCCACTAATTTAAAATTAAATCAAAATTGATTTTTTTATAGTTTCATTAGTTTCACCATTTTAAAAGATAGATCAAACTGTTTTATGATAATCAGTCATAAAATTTATTCATCATGATATTACATCTTGAAAAATGGATGATGAAATATATTCAATATTATTTATTATCTTAGAAATACGATAACGAGAAATAAACAAATGATGTTACAATGACAAATGTTATATTTTTCCTGTTCTAAATTAGGACATTTTAAAATTATGTAAATTCCATTTTTAAAAAATTAATATGGTAATTTATATTTTTATATCTCTATATAGATTTGATGAAAAATAATTTTTTTTATTTAAAGCTTTTTTATATTTTATTTATTAATATTCAAAACTTATCCGAGTGGTTTTTTTAATAAATGTTGAAAAATAAAACAAAAGTAAATATTTTAGAATTAATAGTAACTTAATAATATTACATTATAACATATAAAAATGATTTGAATATTGTTATTAATAACTGTGCATAAGTATAATTTCACATCTTTCTGTAATATCTATTTAACACATAAAATTTTTCTGTTATTTGGAACTTATTAAAATCCAGACATTTTTAAAATATTTTTTGTCTTATATTATTTCGTTTTTTTTCTAAAATAATGAATATTATGATATGGATTAAATTAAGATATTATCTCATCGATTCAAAAAATAACATAAAATTTGTACATCGACTTTTAATTTTTGTTTCTAGTTGATAAATATATTTCAGGAAAAATTTGAAATTAAAATTTAATTTTTCAAAAAAGTTTAAACACCAAGATTTTATCTAACAAATAAATTTATAAATGATTCAATACTATTTATAAATTCGCACGCGGAAAATATTTTTATAGGTTTATCTTTAAAATTGCTGGTTGTCATTTAGTTTAAATAATACCAAAGTTATATCAAAATTACAAATATGATTTACAATTTAAAACATCAAAAATTATAAATAATACATTCTTCGAAATTTTCAGTAAGCCAAAAATTAAGTTTATTAATTTTCGAAATTATCCTACTAAATCATTTTTAATTTTACTTTTATGAAATGTAACCTAATTAACTTTTTTCGAATTTGACACTTATTATTATCGATTTAAAACTTGTAAATAAGATCTTTTAACATTTCATAACATCTTTGTTTGATCAAAATAAATTTTTCACAATTTTGTGTGTTTGATGTTTTTTATGAAGAATTATATTTATAATCTTTTTTACAGGTATATCTAATTTAAATATTTCTTAATTTATAATAAAACTGTATGATTCTATGAATATTATTGCACTTTTAAAAAATTTTTTCGCAGAACATCAAATTGGATAATCTACTTCAAAATGTATTTTACCTATAAAGATATCCATAAATGGCTTTAAAATAATTTTATACATAATTATATATAATCTAATATTTTTATTGATGGATATGAGTATTCTTTACTAAACAGACAATTCTATCATTATTTTTACAAATAACACTAATAAGATTTAATTTCATCGCTTAGACTCTTCAAAAATTATAAATTATAATTTTATTTAAAAAATTCTACAAATTTTTCTCTTCTTAGACTGATATTTTTTTTAATTTATAAACTTATCAATAATGATGAAATAAGACGCTTATATCGTAAAATAACAGTCTAAAATTATTTAACAGTTAATAATTATCTTCAATCCGATATCTAAATGATTAATTTAGTTGTATAATATGAAATATATAAAATTAATCTCTAAAATTCAGCTACAAACGGATCTAAAGTTATATTTATTTTTTATTGAATCAAACAAGAATATGATATTCATACAAAAATTTTGTTATCTTGTATTTAAAAATAGTTATAAAAATTCTCATAAATGATAAATTTATTTTGAGATTGTGGATAGACATTCGTATATTTAATCGAAAAAATCGACATTTCTCGTTTTATAGTAAGATAATTTTATAAATACTTGAAAATTCATCTTTTTTTAAGTTTTTCAAAATAAAATTTTTTGATATTCTTAATTTATTTCATAGAATCATTAATTTATGTTAAATATTTAAAAATGTACTTTATATATTTCAGTCTAAATTCCATATCATTCTTGATTTTTAATGCACAAAAGTAATATTATTTAGAATTTGAGACTTTTAAGTGTTCCAAAAATATGATATTTTTCAGAAGAATTTCTTGAGTTATGTAGTATTATTGATATCATTACAAATTATTCTCCATTTAAAGTTTAAAAATAAACATTTTTATTAATTTTGAATTAAAAATTTGATAATTTTGTTCAATATAAGTGTAAACTAAGAATAATCTAATCAAAACACATAAAACATGAAAATATTAAATTCTAGTTTTATTTATTTTTCTATGTTAAATTTATTCAATTTTAAAGTATATATAACAGTATTTTGGAACTTTTTAATTTTTTTTAAAAAAATAAATGACATATTCATTTATGTTTACATTTTTGATTTTTCAAAATACCTTCCATTTATAGCGGAATAATGTAAAATATCTGTTTTAAAATCTGTGAATAAATAAACCTATTAATTATTTAATTTTTATATTGTAATTAAGAGTCATTTTATATTTATAAATAAATAAAATAGAATGAATTGATCATTTGTAAAATTGTCATCGAGGAAAATATAAGTTTAATTAAATTTATTCACGTATCTTTACGTATTATGTTACTTATTAGAGCTATGAATGTCTTCTAATTTTAGGTTAATTTTTTTATTATATATAATAATGTTTTTGGAATTCATTTTTTTATTAATTAAATACATATTAATTTGTTACTTTTTTTCGGATTAATGTGCTATTTCATAAATTTTAAAAACTTCAACAAAGTAAAATTTGGAATCAAAAAAGCTGAAAGTATAAAGCTAAACTTAACATCATTGGCACGTAAATTTACGTTGTTGGAACCATATTAAACTAAATTATCAATTTTAAAATATTATTATGAAATATCTCCTTTAATTGAAATTTATGAAGAATTTTAACTTATATTTTTTAAGATTGATATAAAACTATTAATTTAAAAAATAAATCTATTTGATTTATATTGTTTTTCATAAAAATCAAAAGATATTTTAAATATAATTTCTGATGATATTTAACACTCTTAACATATCATATAATATATTTTTAAATATATACTTTAAAATACGTTCTTATGTAATATATCATTGACATATTAATTTTTTCAATCAACCTATAAATACATAAATAAAAAACATTATTACTAGTTTACACCATCAATACGTGATATGGTATTAAATTATATTTATTTATACAATAAAGTTAACATTTTATAATAATTAGTAAAATAGTATAGATATTTTGATTAAAATTTTATTATTTTAATTTTTACATATAAATGGAGATATTGGGTGTTACTTGTTTAATATCTATTATACGATAGTTATTATATTCTAGATTATCATATATAAATTATAGACAATTCATATTACTGTTATGATTTATTTTAAATTAAAACATTAAAATAGATCAATATATACCACTTAAAATATTTCAGTTAATATCAAAAATCTTTCTTACTCCTTGTTTGATTTTATCAAAAATAAAGTGTTTGTGTTAATCATCAGTTAACTCTTCGAAAACTATCATAATTAAGAATTTTTTTCATAAAAGATAGTTTATAACATTTTTATTCAAAAACATCAATTATACAATATAATATTATTTCAAGCGTTTATCCATAAATTTTATTTTGGCAGCATTTTAAGGTGTAAATAATCAATTAATTCTTGATAAATATATCTTTTATTTAACTTCAAATTGATGCTGCAAAAATACTCAGATCCATATCTTTAATCATTTTTATATTTTAATCTTCATAATAAAGGATATTGGGCATAAATATATGTGGATATTTTATGTTTAATAAAGTCAAAAAGGGAAAAAATTATTTTTCTTTCATTTTCGTAATACCGTTCATAATTAACTAATTTTCTCAAAATTTATATGACTAAGCAATAGAGAATCTATAAACTTAAAATTTAATTCATCAGTAATTTTTAATTATTTGTTCAAAAATAAAGTATTAATTTTACAAATAAATTTTTCATTTTAAATATAATCATTTACGCGAATCTATAAAAGGATATATTTAAAAAATCTCATTGTACCTTTATAACGCCAAAAATATAATTTTGTCAATAATATAATTATTATCAGATAATTTTATTATTATCGTAATTTCTTTTTAATGTAAAATCTAATTTTATTTTGCAAATTAAGTAGATTTTTAATTTGAAGTTATATTCATTTAAAAACGACATTCTATTCATTTAATTTTTATATTCTGATAATTAATGGATAAATATTGACAACTAAATATTCAACTATTTTTTCCTGAATATTTATTTAATTTAACAAATCAAATTCATTCTAATTTTAAACAAATTTATCAATTATAATGTAATAATTTGTATATTAATTAAACAAAAAAATATGTATTTTTTACAAATATTTAATTATTTATATTCAATAGATCTCTCCTATTATTTAAAATATCTTAATATTCATTTATTATTGATTTAATAAAGTGAAAACAAATTTTTAATATTTTTGAATACTAAAATCTACTCATAAAAAATAAGGATCGATTATTTTTGTTTTGAATTAAATCATTTAGTTTAATTTTATGATTACAAGCTAATATTCATGATTTTTTAAATTATGATATTGCTAGTTTTTCTAAATTTCTAATTGATAATATGTTTAATTTTCTAGTTATTAAAAATGACAAAGTGTTTGTGTATTTTTCTTAACACAGTAGATTATTTTTTAAACGTTGGCAAATGACAATATAAATAGGTAATATCTATTAAAAAATTTTAATAAAGATATATATTATATTATTTAAATTTTAAAGATAATAACATTATTTTTCGGTGAGTTTTAAAATTTTAATTGTATCAATAAAGATATAATATATGATAAATTTATTTTAAGTGAATAATTCGATGTATTATTATTATCTATTCGGTTTTGAGTGAATATAATAAACCATAATAATATAAATTTCATAAAATTAAGTATATACATTCTAAAATATAAATAAATTAAAAAATATTAAATATTATCTAGACACTAGATATATATATCTTAATGACTACCTCAACACATTTAATAAAATATCTCTAAAATTAGGTTTTTTTGTATATTTATTTTAAAGTTATTTTTTTATCACTTATCAAATTTAGTTCTAAAAAATTCAATTTATAAATAACTAAAAATATATTATTGTAATTTCTTATTATATTTAAATTTATCTAATGATATAATTTGTTCTCTATTTATTACTTATTTAAAGGAATAAGTTGAAACAATTATTTCCTACCATATAAAATGAAGACAATTTATTTTTAAATTAATTTACATGATAAAACTTTCAAAAAATACAAGACATCTTTTCAAAATTAATCTGTTTATAAATTTCATGAATTTATTAAGTTGTATCTGATAATTTATCCTCGTTTTGTAATTCTGTGGTGTAAATGTTAAATGTAATTTTATAAATGATCAATTCTTTTAATTATAATGTTTCTATTCAGGCTTTTGATATTATTAAATATCTATGTATAAATATGAAAATATTGATAAATTAATCAATATATTTATATAATTTTTACTCGTAAAATCATTATTTTATGTGAATAAATAAAATCAAACAGTTTTATTACAAATGAATGAGATTTCGTCTAAGAATGATTCATTAAAAGTTTTTCTCTGAAAGACAAATATCATTTTTCAAATATGCAGAATTTTGAATTATATCTATAAAATAAATATTTACATTTCATTAAAGTCAAAATGTTCTTACATATTTAAACATTGATTTTTAACAAAATAATAAAATTTGATAATATTCAATTGTTAAATCATTTCTAAATTATTGTCAAAAATATAATTTGAATTAACTGTATATTTTTGTGAAAAATCAATTAATATATTCATATCTCAAACATTATTCTGTTATTGAAAATATTATATAATGTTATTAAATTTTATATCAAGCAATAGATGTTTCCAACATGTTATTTTTGTTAGTTAATGCTTATTTTATGTCATTTTTGATTATTTTTAAATAAATAATAATCTTATAAATATAAAATTTATTTTCATGATCATTTTTAAAAATAATTAATATTAAAATAAGTATCCTTTGAATTAATATTTACCTCTAATATGATTTTCAGTTTTTGAAGATTATATTGAAAATTGTAATTGTTGAAATGAAATACTTTAAAGTGTAAATTTAGAATATTTCTAATATTATTACATGGCAAATATTGTAATTACATATAGTTTAATATTTATCTTGAAAATTTGTTAACAACTAGTAAATTTAAAATTATCAAAAATGTATTTATTTGAGATTCAACGACAAAATTTAAAACAAATACATATTTATTTTTAACTATTGTAGTTAAAAAATATTTTACAATATTCGAATTAGAACATTTTGATTGTCAAATTCTAAGGAAATTTAAATTCTTGTCATAGAATTCTGTCTTTAAAATATAAACATATTTTGTAAAATGAATTTATTTTTCATTATTTTATCATGAAAATATCATAATATTCAAATGTAATATTTTGTGCATTTATATTTAAAATATAAATCAAGTTTCTTTTATATCTCTGTCAAAATTTATTTTTATATGCATGATTATTTCATAATTTAAAAATCTCAAATTTATTTACATATTATAACATTTATTTAATATGACATTTGTTTAATTCAGTATAAAATAATTTCAACATGATTAAATTAAAAATGGCTGTTTATATGCCAATTTTGTGTAAATGAAGAATGATATTTTTCATTTGTTTTAAAATTATGTTTCTCAGAATTCAGAAAATAAAAGATAATTTTTCTTCATAGTTTGTAATATTTTCACACATGTCTGTATGATTTTTGTATTTTTATATTGTAAAATCGTTTGTGAACTTTCGTATTTAATTAATATTAAAGCATTCAATGTTACAAAACAAATGAATTGAAGTTTCGCAATTAAAAATTTATTTGATCTCTGAAAACAACTTAAATTAAATAAAAAAGACACTTCTTAAACGTTAAATTTAAATTCGATTGATAAAATGAATTTCGATATATTTTAATGAAATTTTAGTGTTATTTCTTCAAAATAATTTTAATCATACAGATCATTTTTATTCTGTGATAATTTTCTTTTAAATTGAATAGATATGTTAAATATTTTTTTTAATATTTAACAAAAAAATATCTTGTAAATAATACAAAAATAAAAAATTTAATAATTCATATAAAAAGTATTAATTTTACAATATCTATTTACAATTGTCAAAATTATCATAAAGATTAAATATCCTAAAATGTTATTCTTTGAATGCAAATATTCTTAAATTAAATTGTTAATTTACCTTCCATACTATACGACGAAAATTTTGAAGATTCAATGAGAAGATTATTGTTATGCTTTTATAAAAGGCAAAATTACGATATTCCTTGCAAAATTTCTGATTTAAAATGTTATATTTATTGAAAATAAATAGATTTAACATCAAAATAACTTTTTATTTCTTGACAGATTGATTGATATTAAAAATTTTACATATACATCAATTAATTAATCAATGAACTACAAATATAATAAATATTGTGTAAGAACAAAAAATTTAATATAATAAAATTGAATGTTAATTTAATAATTTGGTAGTATATAAATCAAATTAATTTTATTAACTAACTGTGATATAATGCTAAATTAAAATTTTTATCGTGAAATTCGCTTTTCTACATTGTCATTTTAATTATATTTATTCATTTTTATAATAATGTCATACGGGTTTCAAAAAGAATAAATGATACGATATTCATATAATATATAAATACTCATTTTATAGATGTATCATTATGTTAGTTTACTTTCGATATAATGACTAATGATTTTAAAATAAAAATCTATTTTTCCATTTATATACTACATTTTTAAATTAATGTTCGTATATATTAACCATATATAATTATAAAATTTCGATATCTTGTCCATTAAAATATTTTTATTAACTTATTTATTTCAAAGAATATGACCAAAATATAAATTCAATACTATATAAACACAAAAATAATCACTAAATATAAATGTACATATCGTTTTAATGATATGACAATATCTGAATTTTTTCAATAATAAAATAAAAAATAATCCAAAATAAGTACTTTGAATCAGATATACCATATTATAAAAAATATGGTTTATGAAATGAACTTTTTATTTTTTAACTTTCAAATCTAATTTAACATCTTATCTAAGTGTCATTCTGTAATATAATATTTTTCAATGGTTTTACGAATATGCTATAATTAAAAATCATATTATAATAATATATAATTATTTTTTGTAAAAGTTTTTTTGATGTCATTCACGTTTAATTTAATCTTTTTTTAGATAATAACTATCAAATATAATGTTAACACAGATTATTATTTAAAGATAATTATTCTTCAACATTATTCACAATAGATCACATGGTATTGAATAATTCCATTTTTAAAAATATATTATTATTATTGTATTTAATTGAACCAATATCAAAATATATTTTGCATCTCAATAAATGAAATTGTTCATATTTCAATGATTTTAGATATATTACAAATTGTAACCAAAATACGAATCTGTCAATATTCTATGTCCTAGATAATAAAAAAAATTTATTCCCATTAATTTTAAAACTAAAATTACTTGATTTGTTTTTACAATAAAATTACATTTAAACGATTGAATACAATTATAAAATGCCAAAAAAATTTATTCAGAAAATATACGATTAAAAACTATATCATAATATATTATTCAACTATTTTAATATGATATTCTTTAATTGCAAAGAATTAACTTTTGAATGTATATACACTCAATAAAAAGTTCATAAAATACATGAGGAATAAATCTAACAAAGGTAATTAAATAAATTTATAATTCTTAACAAAATAATTATCTTAACATTGTAAGCGTCAATTTATTTTTAAAATAATTTTAAAACTGTTTTGTTTCTTTAACATGAATTTTCTTTTTAATGATTAGGTTATATTTAAATTTTTATCTGAAAGAATATTTTTTATTTTTGTTGAAAAATTGTATTAAATTGATTTTCAAATATACTAAGGTTATAAATACCAATATATTTATGACTATAAAAATAAATAAATAAATTTAACTACTAAAATATTTTCTTATGTGTTAAAATATACTTTATATCGATGATTTAAAGAAAAAATTCATCGTTAATTTTGTGTATCTAAATATGTAACTTAGTTTATTGAAGTTTTTCAAAAATTATTTAACGAAAAACGCAAAATTTTAATTATATTTTATGAATCTTAAATATTTCGCGAATATCAGATTTATATTAAATGAATTGGATGTTAATTGTTATTTTTGTATTTAGAAATAAACCAATTTAAATATAAAATATATGTTAATATTTTTCGCTTTTTATAATTTAATTAACTAAGCTTTAAAAAATATTCGAAGAAATTAAAAAGTTGTAATATTTATTATTTTAAAGTATAATTTAATTAATAAGACTAAATTTTAATTTTATTTCACTCAAATATTGAACATTGTTATCAATCTTAGTAAAACATATTAAAAATAATACACCATATAACACTATGTAAACTTAATTTTAATTTTTAACTTTTATATAAAATCCAAAAAATAATTCATGTTAAATACGACAATTTTAAAAATTATTTATATTATTGTCAATAATAACTCAAATACAACTTAAGAAATAATCTATAGCCTCAACACATAGAGAAATTATTTTAATGGATTAAATTTTGTTTCTTTTAATTTAAAAATAAATAATATGAGTAATATTTATTTCTTAAAGAAGTATATTTTTACCACGTATAGTACAGTCTGTTATTTATCAATTTATAAATTTTAGAATGACATTTATAAGGATAACTATTCAATTTTAGTTTCGAAATATCATCAATTTTTCTGATTTTTCGTATTTTACAAAAATAACGTTCATTAGTTAATTTTATATTTTTAAAAATTTATTCAAAATTTCATTTATATTGATAAACCGAATATAAATATTTTCAAGATATTAAAATAATATCATTTCTAAAAATTATAATTATTATATGTTATACTAACTATTTAATTGTTTAACAAAATATATGATAGAATACATTAGTGTTGAGAATATTAAAATGTCATTTTAAACAAATAATTTATTTTGACAACATATTTTTATAATTTTATTAATATTCTAATTATTTCTAAATTAAAAAACATTGTTATTTCGAAATCAGCTCAATTTATTTTAAACAAATATATGTTTACATTATTTTTATCAATTAGACGTAATCATTATTATCTATCTTGAAATAAAATATATAAATATTCTATTATTAAATTATTATAAAACTTTTATGATTTATTCTCAAAGAGAATAATTTATAAGCTTATTATCTAATAAATTTCACAAATCTTTCATTTTTAATTAAGTAAAAAAAGAAGTTAACAATATATTTATTATCCTATTAACTGATAAAAATGAAGTTGATTCTTCCATATTGTATTCACCACAGCCAATATATTTAATTGGAAAAATCTTTATTATAGAATAGACACTTAGATATATGAAATCTAAATCAAATTATTTTTTAAAATAAGAATAATTCTTTTGAAATATATTTGACATATTTTTATCAAGGTATGATTGTACAAAACATTTTTAGTGTTTATAATTATAACTTAAATATTTAATTGTATTAATTTTGTGATAAAATATATACATTATTATTAGCATTAATAATATTTAAATTAGATTATTAATGAAAATAAGAAAATTATAAATCTCTCGATTTAATAAAAGATAAATGATTTTTTAATATTTTCATCTCCTTTATTTTTAAATGACGTTTGAACAAAAAATGAATAATTAAAACACATAAAAATAGGATCGAACTAAATTAAAAAGATTATCGTTCTTATAAGTATTAAATAAATCAGATAAAATTATTTAATATGAAAAAATAAAACAAATATCTGAAAATTTATAAGAATAAACCTGATATGTTATTTTCAAATTTTCTACAAAAATAATCTAAAATATAAGTATGGTATATTGGAAGAATTACGGTCGTCGAATATTCGATATATAAATATGAAATCTAAAACATAAAATAATATGGTAAATCAAAATATATAAGATTTTTTATTTCCTATATATGATATTATTCAATATTCTGCCATGTTTTAATCTAAATCTTTGAATAAACATAAATAATAACATGTTAGTGATTAATTAATTATTAAAAGAATTACAATTTTTATAAAATAACCTTTTGAGATATTTCAATGATATATATTATATAAATTTTATTTTACATTTCATAAATATTTTTACTGTGTGTTATATATATTTGGTTGATAATAAATATTTCTTGTATATAATCTGATATCACAATATAATTAATATATTCGAGATATATATTAATTTAAGTAATAATAAGTAAACTGAATAAGTAAAAAATATTCAATAAAATTAGGTTTCGTAGTTATACCTATAACGTATTGAAAGATTTTATTAAAAGATTAATTCAAACAGATTTTACAATTTTCATTTATATTTAAAATTTATCAGATATATCATTAGAAGTATATATTTAAAGGTTTCAAAGCGAAATATGTTTTTACTTATGGTATCATAATTTTTATCGTCAATTTAACATTTTTAAACATATTCTAACATTAATAAATATAGAAACATCAAAATCGCAATATATTACTTGATAAATCAACACTAGAATTTATTTAACTTGAAAAAATAAAATTTTATCTCAATACATTTCTTGAAAGCAAAGCAATGATATGCTACATTAAGGTTATCTACTTTAATTATTCGATGTATTTAAATCTATATATCTTAAAATGATGACATATTAATATGGTTTTTTAATTTTTACACAATATAATACATACCCAGTAAGTTACGATAGATTAAAAGGAATAAAATTCTCTTTGTGAATAATTCTGATATGATCATATAAATTACAATTACTTGTCTAAATTTTTATTGTTAGAACAAAAAAATGCAAAAGAGTATATAATAGGTTACTTATATAAAAATAACATCGATGCATAGTTCATTCAATGAAACACTCTTCAAGAATAAATTATCTAAATCATTATATTAAATTTGATTCAAATATAGATGAAAAATCATCTTAAAATTACGATAAAAGAATTTGTAATATGCCATTTGACAATAAGAAAAACTTTAATTTTTAACAATGTTAAATATATTTAATATATGTTATAATAAATAATCATATTATATATTTAGTTGAAATGTAGAGAAAATATTTTTTTGAAGCATATTTATATTTTATTCTTAAAATATTTCTAAAATTTTAAAACAAGATTGTTTTTGTGTTTGTGTTGATTTTTAGCTTTATTATAATATGTATTGCGTTTAACACATTTTTCGATTCACTACGTGTTTTTATTTTTATCATACAATAAATATTTTTTGATCAAAAGGTTTATTTAACTTTTTGATATAATTATAATATATTTTTATGATTTAATCACTAAAATATTTTTTCTTGGAGTCAAGCAATTTTAAATATTTAGTTAAAAATAAGTATGATTTTAAATATGTTGAAACTTCTTAAATTAAAAAAGAGAATGATAAGTATTGTACTCTTAATCTTCTTATCTAAAAAACTGTAAAAAATATTTTAGACCGATTTGAAAAATTAAATAAATGTATTTTATTTTTTTAATTTTGCTCTATAATGTCATTATATTTGAACTTTTTACTTTTAGTAATATAATAATTTTGTAACCTTGTTTAAGCAGAGAGACTAATGAGTTGAAATATTATTCTAATAATTAATTTATAAGAATATAAAATAATGTATGAAACGTTTTTATAAAAATTAGTGTTATGAAATAAATATCAAGTTATTATTTGTAAATATTTATATTTTAATCCATTACATAATATCAATAGGAGTCAGTTTAGCTAAATAATTTTCAACACAATATTTTTATTTGAAAGTAAAAATATAGTTAAAAAACATAATTATTAAATAAATCTGGTAAAATGTATAGCATGACATAAAATGATATAAATCTACTAATATATTAATATGTTTCATGATAAATTTGTTTTTAATACATATGATGTCATGTTTTTAAAATATCAAAAGAATGGAAAATTATTTATGATTATAAACCGTGGATATGAAAAAATTATTTATTTTGATAGATGAAAAATATATATCTTCTCATCAAAATTTTTTACAAATCATAGATATTTAAATTATATTTTATAATATAAAGTTAATTTCATGTATTTTCGGAAAAATATTGATTCGAAATATTTTGCATGATCTTAAAATTAGATACATAATATTATTTTTTTAACGCTATCTATAAATGAGTAAATATATATTTTTTGAATAAGTGTGAATATTTGATAAAATATGTTTGAAATAAATGATATTTATCAAATATACTTTATATCTTTATTTATGAATTCATTACATTTGTTCACATCACTCTATTATCATTAAGAATTATCTATACATTCTGTAAATGTAGAATGATTTATTTTAGTTAATCAGACATAATATTTTAATTCTTTCAATTAATCTTTTTCTATTATTTCATCATTTTTAAACTGTCTTCGTTTCAATCCATATTTAATATATTTTTAAAAATATATATAAAATATATGACAAAAATTTGATTTAAAATATAATATTTTTTTCATTATAGTTGATACAAATTAAGCTAATATTAAGTATTTAGTAATCTTCTTAATTCTATAAGAATAATATACATTTAATAAATGATAAACGTCATTTATTTTGAAATAATATTAAGATAAATGAAATTTAATGTTTAATGTATTTATAATTCTAAATCTGATTATATTAGGATTTGTATAATAAGATTATTTTTGCCAAATATATATTAAAATAATGGATCTGTTTTCTAAAGAACTTTTACATCAAAATCCGCACGTCAATCAAATCAGTGTGATAAACATTGATCAAACATCAAGAAAAAAACTATTTTTAAGAATTATGAAGTATGGTATGTTAAAGAATTGACCATAGTATTCTATACTTTTTTGTTAGTATTCACGCATATTTTTATGTGTTTATTTGCATTGTTTATCAAATGGTATCCGATATCTTATTTTCAATCAATTTACACGATAGTTCTTATCAGTAATATTATATGTGCGCCTGTGTTGTTTTTAATGGCATATTTTTTGGAAGGATTAAATATATCACAAATTTCACTTACGTATGTTATTGAATAAAAATTAGGTTCTATATTTTTCTATTTTTATTGGTCTTTTTGAAAATATCGCATTATGCATCACATTTTATTTTATTACGACCCAATTAAATATATATTATGCCATTATTCACAATCAACTTACTCAAATTGGATGTACAGTTGGCTCATACACAATAGGGACAGATAAATTAACAAATGGAATAAACATGAAAGCTATTTTAATGTTTATAGGTCTAGCATTTGCATATTTATCATTATTAATGACATTATTTATTGATACAAATATTATAAAAAATCAAGAATGAACATAGAAAATAAGATATTATTTATATGTATATCTATAATATTTATATTTGCTTATCCATCCCTTAAAAGTCTCGAGGTATTATTTTTGTAATATTTATATTAATAATATTTTTAAAACTGATAATAAAAAATATACATTATTTACTGTTCATAAAATTATCACATTTAAATTCAGCTCTATATTATCAAAATTGATCCTGATTCATTATTTATTAAGAAACCTTTATCAAGGTTAACGTTAAGTATGATACTTTCTACCCCGATTTCATGTATATTGTTAATATATACAATTATTCCAAGTAGAAGTTGGCTCATTAATGATCTATCAACTTTTAAATGTTGGACAAACATATTTCTCTTCAGTATGATGTCTGTATTTGTTTCTTACTTTGTTCCATTCTACTTTAATCGAATATTACAGCGAATGATCGAAGATTGCATATATCCTATTCGAACTATTTTTGGAATAATTATATCTTTGTACGTATATAATGAAGAATTACTTTTTACACAGTATATTTTATATGGATTTACTCTGTTTTGTTTTCTGTTGTATGATATTTGCAGAGTAATGTATGAACTGACGGACACACATAAAATTATAATATCTAGAGAGCAGGATCTATTTTGATAAAATATACATAATTGGAAAAATTTATATTTTAAAATGCATAAATAATGATATTTAAATAAATTTATTTTATCTAAACACAATAAAATGGTATTTTATTTACATCTTATTACAAGTATTGAAATGAAATACATTATTGCCTATGAATATAGAATGTGATTCATAAATATACTTGTTTTTATTCATTTCTAATTTTTATTTATTTCAGATATTTATAATAAAATAAATCCAGTTGAATTATTACCCAAATAAATCATTTTTGAGGGTCATCGCTGTTTTTAAACATTGTCTATCAATATATTTTTTGGTTTATATTGTTTATCTTTTAATATATCGTATTTAATTTTATTTCAATTAATTTAAAAACAATCTAATTAATTGTAAAGATAAAAATAATTTAATTATACTTGAACTTATTATCGAAGAATGAACCTTTTTCACGTAAATTTTAGATGACTAGTTATTTATGTTTTTCTTCAAACATATTAATCATTCTTTTAATACTAATTTGTAGATATTTTATTTTGATAAGAAAAATTGTATTTTTGAAAAACATCAAATTATATATATTTTATATATCAAATATTATATGACAGAATAAAATTAACTGTTTTTTCAATTTATATGTTTTCATTTACAGTTTAAATATATTTAATTATAAATATGCTCACAGATAGAGAATATAAATTTTGAATATAAATGTTCACGAAGAACAGTATGTTTATGAGTATTGATAGCTTTTAAATACAGATCTAATATTAATTAACTATTTGTGAAAGTTTATTCATATTAATGTAAATCATGAAAAATTAAATGAATAATTAAATTATTTGATACATTTCAAGACGTATTTTTATGATTAAGTTGATTAAAATATATTTTGGATATTATGAAATAACATAAATGTGAGATTTTTATGTTTTTGAACGTTTTGATTCTTATGTCAGATACTATTTATTCGCTCATCACTAAATTTGAACAATAAATTAAAATAAATTTGTTAATTATATTTTCTCAAATAAAACCATTTTTTTTAATTATGTAAATTATTTCCATACTTGTTTTTCGTTTTCAAAAATATATAAAAAAAAAGGTTAATAATGTTTTGAAAATTTTGTCATGAATAAAGCTCATATCATCCTTAAAAATATTTTGTTTAAATCAATATGTCTGAGAAAAGTCAAAATAATGTGTTTTTAATAAATTGTATTGTATTATTCAGGAAGTCATTAAATAATACTTTTTTAAAATAATTACATTATTTTTTCAAAATTGTAATCATGTATAAAAGACGGAAAAAAATTTCTGCTATTTTATATAAAGTATATTTTGTTGATTCTCGAACAATCTTTAAGAACTATATCATATAAAGTTCAAATATTTAAATATTTTTTTGATTATATTTTTAATGATATATATTTTAAATATAAAAATGTTAATATACCAAAATATATAAAAATAAACTTTTTATTTTTAATGGTTTGATATTTTTTTTAAATTAATTTGAAAAATAATTTATCATATCGAAATTAGCTAATAAACTAATTTTTGTAATTCATTGAATATAAAACGTGCTATTTTTTTAAATTTAATGGCCAATCATTTGGTCATCACATTGTAATAATGTTGAATTTTAATTTAAATTTTATTTTTCACAGTTTAATTTATTCACTATGATGAATTTTTAATGAAAATCTGTTAAATGCCTAAATTTGAAAATAAAATCTGATAAAACAGCAAAAAAAGAATGAAAATTTCATAATATATGTATATTCATCAAAGATTTCAACAATAAGATTAATATACATACAATTCAAATTGTGTTGAAAATTGAATAAAAACGATTAAATATTTTAAATAAATTTTTAATCTTATTAACGAAGTTTTTAGTTTTATTGAAGATATTTAACCATACATGTATAAACAATAATTTCATATTCAATAATTTCTTTTATCTTTTACTTGATTATAAAAACATATATATGATTTTTGTTTTTAAGAATTATTATTTAATTGAAAGTGTTATTTTATCGTTTAAATGATAAAAAATACATTAATTTAAATTAAAAAGAGTTAAAGTTATTTTACAATCTAAACACCATTATAAAATAAGATTTATATATTTTAAAATTATAGCAGTTTATTTTCCGAAGTAGTTCAAATGATTTAAACAACTTCCAAATTAGTTTAATATCCCTTTATTTATTTTATCTATATTTAATATAATAATAATATATTTTAAATATTGCGTTTTATTTATCGACAATGTATTTCATAAAAATCAATTATGTTAAAAATAAATAAATAGATTATAAATTTATCTGTTTATTATTAATATAATCATTATTATAACATAAATAACAACTATAATTTCATATCTATATATTTTTACATGTTTAATCTTAAAAATAGTTATACGTATAATTTTTAACTTTTTCAAATATTTATAATTAATTTTAACAAATTTTTAATTGTTTATAATACGATAAATTTTATTTGAAATAATAAAAAATTAATGTTTTATTATTTCAAATAATCTCTTTTTTTTTGAAAATTTAAGAAAAATAAAATCATAGAAATTGATAAAATTTTGATTTATAGATTTTAACTTTTATTTTGTTTTAAATATAAGTTTTTTAGAACTGTTTAGACTTTTAAATGCCATTTATATTAAAAATATTTTAAATTTGACATCAGATAATTTTATTATTTTTAATTTAATATTTTTAAAATTGTTTTATTTTTATTTTATTTAATATTTTATTTACTTTATTATTTTAATCTTTGATAAAGTTTTATATAAATCAATTTATCACATATAATCTACTGTTTTATCAATATATTTAAACTGGTTTTTTAAATAATTTCTTTAAATAATGTTCAGTTTAACAATAATGTTTTAAATACAAATCATGAAATTATTATGTGTTAAAAATTATTTTAAAATATTAATATCTAATTAACATAAACATTTCTTTAAGTTTTTCTCCATTAGAAAATAACTTGATATTATTCAAATACAGATGTAAAGAAAATCATTAATTATTTATAATATATACATAAAAAGTTTGAAAAAAGAAGCTTTATTTTATTATTAAATTCAAATTGTTTTAAAATAAATTTGATTTTAAATATTTTTATTTCAAACAGAAGTTTTCAATTTGATTTCATCGTCATCAATAAGTATTTTCATGGTTAGAGTCTAATTTTTAAATACACTATCGAAAGTAGATTTCAATATATTAAGAATAAGTTCGTCTGTTAGAAATAAAAGTAAAGCAATTTTAAATTATCAAAACAAGACAGATATATTTAATTTTAACAAATTGTAGGCTTAATATTCTCTGAATAAAATGTTTCTAAAAAGAATATATTAGTAATTTAAATATTTTATTTTTGGAATTTAAATTGTTTAAAGATGAATAAACAAATATAATAGAATATTGTCTTTGATTAATTAATTTAATCAATATAAATTATTGATTAAAGATCGTAGATAAATATTTTGTTATTTTATATAAGAACATCAACATTTCATTAAATTTTATAAAATAGATTTGTCATTTAGATATAAATAAAGATTGAAATTGATGAATTAAAAATGGACTAATAAATGAATAATTGGGAATAATGAAATAAAATATAACTGTATCATAAAGATACATTTTGACATGTTATTGAATAGTTACGTTGACACTAAATAGTTTTTAATATCTTTTGAAATAAACAGAATTTTTGATTTTCCGAATATTAAAAAGTTTAGATATATAATTAAAAACTTATAAATATTACATATTAAGCAATTTCACTTCACTATGTCGTTTTCAAAGAGATATAAACTGAGATTTATTTTATATAAAATAAAAAATACCAATTTTTGATAATGTTATGCATTTATCGATATGAAATGTAATAAACCGTTTCAACAAAGTAATAGAAATATTGTATGTTTTTACAAATTTCAACATTAGCATAGAATGATCGTTTAATATAATGCATAAATTATTTATTCAATTGTATATATTTTAATATTTTTTCTTCATTAAATGATCTTATTAATTTTTGATTTGAATAAAAAAATATTTGTTTTTCACATGTTTAACATCAAAAAACATTTATACTTTTGTGCAAAAATAATTCCTATATCAGCATACATTCATTTCATATATTCAGATTGAAAAGATTAATTTCTCATTTGACATTATCTTTACCTTTGCTATTTTGTCATTCAATATAAAATTTAAAACATATTAGGTTATCGTGATACATTTTACTATGAGTTTCATAATTATTAATAATCCAATTTTACGTAAATATTAACTTCATTTAAAATATTGATTTTGTTTATTTATGTTAAAAATATTTAAATAACTTATTAGATTAAATACATTTTTAATTAACTATGGGTTTAGTAAAACATATTTTAAATCCAATAATCTAATGAAGTTAAAAATTGCTCAAATTTTAAATGAGTTAAATTGATTATTCTATTATAAACCTATTTTTAAGATGTAAGAATTATCATTATAAATAATTTTATTTTGAAATTATTTCTTGGTAATGAATGAAAGTTATCTTGTTCTATAATTTCATTTTTTCCAAATTATATTTTCCAAAAATATTTTATGAGCTAATTGAAAAGATTAATCTTTATTTATTCAAATATTTTTGGTAAATTGTGAAAATTTACAAAATTGAATGAAATAAAAATTATTTTTTTCAATAATCAAATTAAAAAGGTTCTTACAATATTAAAATTATGAAATTTTATGCTATTATCACATTATAATCAACCTTCATTCAAATAAGATTTTTTTATTGTATAGCCTTTTTTATGTTTCTCATGAATTTTAGAACGATTATTAATTTATTTCAATAAATTTAGTTTTATATAAATCTCTTGAAATAGAATTTATATATTTTCTTAAATCATTTTCAGGACACTTTTATATGACAAATAAATAGTTCTTTGAAAAATCATTATAATCGTTTTATTTATGAACATAAATTGTTATAGATATTTAGTATTTTTAGATTTTAAATAAATAATAATTTATAAATGAAGAATTGCAAAATTTTCACAGTTTAATATTTCAAAGTTTGATGCAATCAAAATTAAATTTTCATATAATGTCATATAAAGATTAAACAATAGTATATGTAAATTTGAAATATAATTATCAAAAATTAATTTGTAAATTTAAGCTTTAATATATAATATCAATGAATGACTGATAAATATTATTTTATTGTTATGTCATATTGGAAAAATTCAATCTATATTTTTTATATAGCGTGTTATTTTCGAACATAAAAATTTGTAACATCTATTCTAAATTTTCATTCATATGATTTTCAATTTTACATCTATTTGATTTCTTTTACACAAAAACAAATTTATGAAGATTTATTTATTTAATTTAATTAGATTTAATAAAATACGTATGATATCAAATATCCAAATTATAAAAAATATATTTTGATTCAACAATTATTCTTTTTATATCGTTCTTTTATTAACTTAGATTTTGTCTTAAGAAAATATTGTTTAATATCACTAAACCTATATGTATAAAAAATCAATTAATTAGAAAAGCCAAAAAACAAATTTAAGAAAATTTATATTATTTTTAACATTTATGTTCATATAAATTTAATTGTTAGATACAATTATATCCATATAAAATTAAAAAAATGGTTACTATGAATACAATACGATTTAAATTTAATTATAATTTTATTAAGATGAAAGGAAAATTGAATTAATTTACGTTTTCGATTAAACATTGAATACAATAAAGAATCTTTGACTTATAAATTGATTAATATCTTCAATATCCATTATTTTGCTCTGCATGAATATAATATCTGTGTCTTAAAAGAATGAGATAATTTTAAACATTTTATCTCTCTAAATATAATTAAATTTAGTTTTCTTCTAAAATGCTCTTAAGATTAAATAATAAATTTTTAATATAGAATCTACAGTCTAAAAATATCGTGTTCTATAAAATACAAAATTCATTTTTATCAATTAGATTATCAAATTTTATTTAATAATAATGTTCCATTTTACCCCATCCTCACTTTTTATGAGAAAAAATTGATTTAAAATAAAAAAAATGATCTTTGTAAATATAAAATTTTCTGCATAACTTATTAATTAAATTTTGATCTTTAGCATTTTATATCTATATTCTTTTGAAGATTAAAGAAAATTTTTAATTTATTTTTCAAAATGATGATATTTAAATAAATAATATTATTTAAAATATATTAAATATACAAAGTGAAAATATTAATTTTTTTTATATTTTTGGGAAATGTTTGATATTCTACAGTAAAATATTATATATATGTAGGATAATTAATAAAATTTATAATATACTATAACCAAAGCCTGTAATTCACAAGTGAATGCATTATACCTATATCAAAGTTGTAACCATAGATATTTCAATTGATTTGAAACCAGAAAATAATTTTTGAACTTTTGCTTTAAAATGTGATGATTTTTTTATCAATCATAAAAATAAAACATCATTTTTAATTTTAGTCTTTTAAAGAATAAAATATATATCTTTGCATTTTAAGCATATATGAAATTCAATTAGAATAAATCTCGATTCAAATTGTCATAATGTATAAGAAATTCATTTGAATCGATCTATTAATCTATCTTCTTATCTCCTCATTCTGTTATTAATAACATGTTTTTAAATTTATTCATTAGTTTTAATAAAATTTTGTTTCTAAAATAAATGACAAATATCTGAGATTGAGTAATATAAATTTTCAATCAGGTCTATATATTTATTTCAACCCATATACCTTGTTATTAAAAAATACACTGCATTATGAATAATAACTAAATTATTTATATCTATATCATTAATCCTATTAAAAAAATTTAAAATATTTTTTTGAGATAACTAATTTATTTAAACAGTAAAAAATAAATAACACTATGTGTCGTAAATATATTTCATTAGACAATACGTTTAAATAAAAGAAGAATATTTCAATCACATTAAAGATTATACAAAAATTCATTTGAAATTTTATATCTGAAATAGTTTATAAATATCAGCATTTTTGGCAATAAATTCTAAAAAGGTATATTCATTGATTTTTTGCCAATAATAGATATAATTCAGACAAATATCTCTTTTGGTAAAATAAGAGTATGTTGTTTTTGACCAATTTCATTATTAACATATATAACAATAATCCAAATAAAAATTATTGATGCATATTGTGTGAATAAATAAATATTTAGCTACTGATAAAAATATTTTTATATTTTAGTTTTTAATTATAATTCAGATGTAACTCACAGACAGAAAAATAATTAATTTCTATATATATATAATCGTATCTTTATTTGAAATAAAATCGCAAACTCACAACAACGTATATAACTCATAAACATATAATTGTGTGTAGTTTTCATAATATCAAAATATATAAAAGAAAATAAGTTCATTAATATAAAGTAAATTTATTTGATTAAAATTTTTACTTCATTCTTCAAAAATAATTTAAAAAATATGATTTATATTCTATTTAAATGATTGCAAGAATTGTGTAAATATATGATTCTCAGTCTGGAATTATTAATGCAACGGTTTTTGAATTATTTTATTTCACAAAAATCATGATTTAACAATTTTATAATTTTTTAAAGATCGAATACTTGAGCATAATTTAATCTCGGTTAAATATTTTTTATAACCATTTAGTGAATGGAATAATTTACATCTCTAAATATATTAAATTTATATTATGCATCTGTAAATTTTTGAATAATCAAAAAGTTAAATCTAATATTTATTGTGAAATTATACACATCTTTAATTATTTTCTAAAATGAATACTCATAATATTTTATCCTATGATTTATAATTCATGAAACATCATAAAAAAGACATCTGATTTTCAATAAAATAATCATAAATTACTTATTTACTAATTCAATGAATATGTATACGTTTTCTCTCCGTACATGATAAAAATAATTTTAAATCTATTCAAATTATATTTTTAAATTTTACATGGTATTAAATACGATGGTTGATTTTAAAACTATAAATAGTTAAATAAACTATTATAAACAGAAATCTTAAAAGTTTTTACATGAAAAGTCATTTAAATGTTATTAGGAATTATATATTATATTTTTTATCTGTTATTTATCTTAAATATATTTATATTTTTATTTATAATATTAAAAATAACATTAAAAATAAATAAATATTAAAATATATATTGAATACCATTTTATATTTTGATTAATTTATGTGTATGTATAAATATATAACAGAAAATATTTTTCTATATTAATATTTTTATCATTGATTTTTGAATAACTTTTATAAAATCTATGAGTAATCTGATTTTGAAAATATTATAAAATATTTTATATTTTGATTATAATCCTTTGAAAAAAAACGTAAAATCTTAATATTTTTAATCTCAGAATATATAATTCGAATCTCGTGATTTCAAAAACAGTATTTTAACCACAATTTAATTTATTATTAATACATTATTGTAAATTTTATTTTGAAACTTTAAGAATCTTAATAATATCCTTTTTTTAAATGATAAAACTCAAAACTTATGTCATGCGCATTTTTATAAATTTTCTTTTGAAAATTTAAAAATGAAAAGATAGCAAATAACTATGAATTAATAATAATTAGTTTAAGGTGTAAAATTGTTATTAAAAAATAATAAGGAAAATAATTACTTATTTTAAACAAGTAAAGATCCATCAAAAATTCATTATCATTAGCTATAGTGGAAATTTATCTTGTATGAAGTTAATATTATAATTTGATCAATAAATTTTTAAAATTCATTATATTATCAATTTAATCAAATAATAGATGATTAGATTTAATCACAATATATGAAATAATTATATTTATAACTGAATTTATATATGTTAATTTTTAATATTATAAATTTAATTTTGGATTGCCTTATATTTCATCTCTCCATTTTAGGAGTTTTAAAATGGTCAAAAATAACTCGCATACAATATTTTCAACATAAGTGTTTAAACTCAAAAATATTTCAACATTGTATGTATTAAGATCGTTTATTGTATTAGAATGCAATATTTAAAACAAAATTAAGAAAATTAATTTCAATTTCAAAAAACAAATGAAAGAGAAAATCAGTTAAAGTTATAAGAATATTTTTATAAAGTTAATTTTAATATATTTATAATTAACCTAGTTATTAATAAATAAATAAAATGTACATACAATCATTAAAAATAGGGTTATTACATCTCAATTTATTTCCTCTTATTTTATGAATATTTTGTCATTCTTCAACTTTTTATTAGTTTTAGCTTTTTCAAAAAATTTGTTTTTATAAATTTCAAATGTATAAAAACTTTTTTTAATTTCATAAATACAATTGTAAGTATCTAATATTTAATCATAAAAATAATGAAAATATTAATTATTGTATGTTTGACTAACATATAAATGATAAAATTTGATATTATGATGTAATAAAGATTCTATATGATTTAATATTATAATTTGAATATGAATAATATGTTTGTGTTTTTATCTAACAAATAGTGTTTGTTGATTAATTCAATGATATGTTTGAAAATGAAAAAATAATTTGAGGTCAAAGTAATAAATTATATTTATATGAAATATTTTAAGTGATTTTTTGACAGAATAAAAAATAAAATAAACTATTAATACGGTAGTAATTTTTATATCTTTTATTAAATTATAATTATTTAACATAAAAATGAAGATTAGACAGTATATTTTTGTGTTTATAAGATTTATATTACGTTAATAAATATTTATATAATTTTAAAAAATATATAATATTTTAAATCCTTTTAAATATATTTATACTTTTTTGAATCAATATTAATTTATTTGATTATGAAATAATTCCATACTTATATTTAAAATAAAAGGTTGATTGATATTTTATATAAATTATAAATTAATGCTCTCGACAGTTTTTAGAAATGTTTGAATCTTAAAATATTTCTATTTCATAATTAATTGCTTAGCTTTTCAAAAAAATTTTATCGTTGATTTTACCTTATCTATAATAACTAAAAAATAATTATACAAAAATGGTTTAAATACGACATAAATCAATAATAAGGTCATTTCTTAGCCCTATTTATGAGCTTAAAATCTCTATTCATTATACCATGGCATAATTGACTATGATCAGTGAATCATGAGATGTTTGAGTTTAATTAAAATATAACTGTACAAAATAACCGCAAAGTAAATTTTTATGAGTTATCATAGCTTACGAAATATTTTGAATTGAAGAGGTTTAAATGACATAAATAATATCTGACTTAATATTTACTTAAAACATATATGGCAATATATAAAATAATTTTAAGATTATAAATTGAAATATTTTGTATATAAATCAGTTTTTTAAAATTATTTTAATTCAAAGTGGCTTTAAGAGATAATAAAATTAATTCATTGTGTAAATTTATCAGATATAAATGATTTTAAAAAGTGATCAATTTAGGTATTAAAATAGTTATTATATAATTAACATTTCATCTTTGTTTTAAATATCTAAATGTGAAATTAATAATGAAATATATTTATATATAAATACATTGTGATAAATGTATCTTCATGGTTTATTCTTATGATATTCAATAGATCATAAGAAATTTATCACATTTTTAATTTCAATTTTATATAAAATTTTAATCTTATAAAAACTATTAATTTTCGAAAATAGAAATTTAAAAAGATTCGTTTTTTATATTAGATTTATATACATTTTTAAGAATCAATTAGAGAATATATAACCATCATTTAGATATATTAAAATATATGAGGTTATCATTTATATTTTTAAAAATTTCAATATTCGTGTTTACAAAATAAATAAGTATTGATAATAGTATTTTTTCCGAAATTGAATTTAATGATGCAAATAAGAACTTTTTTTGTGATAATTATATAAATCCTAATTATACAAATATTTTTTGATTCTGAAGTAAAAGTTGAAATATAATATATTATTTTATGATGTATATTTATGATATAAATTATAAAATGAATCATATCAGCTCAAATAATAGATGAAAGTTCATATGCATCAATATATATATATATATTTAACCAAGATAATTGCTAAAAATCTACGTTTCCACCACAAATAGTTACCTCTGATGATTTATTAATTTATTTACATTGTAACTTATATGAATGAAAAAGATATGATTCTCTGATGTAAGAAAAATGTTGAGAAAATAAATAGATTTTATAATTTTTCTTTAGAATATCATTTTATTCACTTTAATGATTAAATAAATGAACAGAATATAATATATGTTAAGACTAAAACATAAATAAAATTACAATTTATTAATTATTTTTATTGATACCCTATTTTTTCATAAAAACTCAGGATTTATTCCATTTTAAAATGCAATAAATGTGAAAAAAACAAATATTGTTTTTAATGACAAAAAATTGATCAATTATCAACATAAAAAAAGTTAATTAGTGAAATTTTTTATCAAAAATATACAATCAAATAAGAAAAGATTATTCATTTATTTTTTATCTTCTTTATAAATGAGTTGCATCATGATAGATTCTTATCATTTATTAATATTATTTTAAATGAAACATATTTTTTAAGAGATAAACGTAAAATAATTCATAATTGATTTTCATATAATAATCCCTAGTTTTATTCTATTTCAAGAAATATATTATTAATTTAGTAACTGTGTTAAGATCATTTACTGTTGATGTAGGATTTAAATGAAATAATTATTATCTAATTAATTTAAAAATCCATTCAGTATGTAATTTATTTTAAATAATTTATTTATGATTAAAAACCCAATTTTAGATTCAAATAAAAATATTTTGAATAAATTAATTCAATATAATTTATGGAAGATATATAATATAGTATTTATTATTTTTAGATTTAAATGAACAGTCAATATTTAAAACTAATTGAATGTTTAAATGTGATAAAATAATTAAATTATAAATACTGATGTTTAAATACAAATATTATTTATATTCATTAACTTTATTTTTTGAATTATATCATTTAATTTTTGATATTATTTTTATTTATGAATTTTAAGTTATACTCTATAAATTATTATCACATCTTATTTTTAATTCTTAAATAATTATACTTCAATTCTTAATAACGAGCGAAAATTTATATAAATAGGAAAAAATTTTATAAATCGAGGTAAAACTAAATATGGGATAAAATTTATTTAAAAAATGTATCAAATCAATTTTTCGAAATTTTAACAATACAATTACAAATGAAAATTTAGATACGAGCATATGCGAGTTCAATATATCAACTGTATAAGCGCCCCTGCATTTTTAAATGTTCTCAAATAATTCTATTACATACCCCCATTTGATAAGTTTGGTGACGAATTTGAATGTATTCATATTGCTAAAATTTCTGAAAAATTTATTATTATACTTATCAAGTCTTTTCAAATTTACTATAAACTTCCTGCTATCTCATTCATAAAGATAGGTGACGCCAAAACTAGATATGTTAAAATTTCAATCGGACCATCTAACATCTCTTCGAATCAAGATAGGGATACTCGCTAGGATAGAATAAATTCTTTAACGCATAGTAATTATTTTCCTACATATTTATTTTATCATAATATTTATTAAAATTATTTAGAGATAAAGATATATATACTTTTAACTTATCCAATATAATTAATATTTCGCATTCAGATGTTAAGGATGTCTCTGATGAGACAATTCCAGGTCATTTGACCCACAACATAATTGCCTTGAAGACATAACCATTGATGATTTAAAATGTGATAATATTCAGAATTATAAATTATTAGTGATGCCAAAATTAAAAGTTTCAAATATGTAAATTGTTGTTCCATTCAGATGGATCTCTTGTAAAAGTGTCATCACAGTTTATCTCTGATCGATTAAACATACTTTCCTACAATCCAGTTGCCTTCTGTATATTAATCGTTTCAATGGAATTTTTATAATAAAATTGAAACACGTTTTTAAATATTTCACATAAAACAAATCGTAATGTTATAAAGTGTATGTTTTTGAACTTCATATAGTGAATATATCATTTGAAAAAGTTTTCTATAATCTCTACAGCAGCATTGAGAGATACATTCAACCCATCCTGTGAAAAGATAAGCACACCTTAAAAGATATCTTCAAATTTTAGTCGAATGAATAGTGTCCAATAATATCTATTTAGAACTGTTCCAACTAGGTCTGCAAGATGTATGATAAGTAGTTTTTTCTTTATTATTCTGTATTGTATTCGCCATTCGAGTTTATTTTCAACATTTTAAGAAACTATGAACTTCTATATTCTTCTATCATAAAAATATTTTTAATTAAACTCTTTGTCTTCTATCCTTCCTTTAATTCTCTGTTAAAATTTTAAATGTTGAAGTGATTAGATTTTTCTTTTACCTTGTGCAATGAATTAATTTAGCAATTAACTTTGACAATAAATATAATCTTATTTTATTAACGATTACTTTGGCATGAATTATCAAGTTCATATGCATAAAAGTGTCACTTCATTCTTCTGTATTTTAACTGAGATCGATATAATTTATAAACTATTTATAGTTAATCATCAGGCGCATAACTCTGTCAATGATTAACTATGTTATGAATGTAAGATGAATAAATGAACGTCTATTGTAGTCTTTAAATCTGTTATCTTGCCTCCAAAATGATTAACATCAATGTCTTATCTTCCTAAAATAACTCTCTTTATTTTTAATAAAACTAATCATCGAAGTTTTTGATGCTTTTTTATCAATGATAATTTGTTTATTTATTTAGAAATATGAACTTATTTATATGTTCTTTATTTCTTAGACAACAAAATAATGACAAATATATACTTCTTTTAGGTACTATATTTTATATCTGCCATATTTCATTTAAGAAGTATAAGTAGATTTTTTGCTCATTATCATTCTCCCAGTCGTAAATTGAAGTTCTTATTGGGCAATCAAATGTATCAGTTTGAAATATATTTTGACTATCTTAGTGTAAATTAACAAAAAACTTATTTTAAATGTTATGCAATAATCTATTTGAATCCTCATAATGATGTTATTGTTAAATCTAAAAAAAGTTGATTTTAATGTCAGTTGAAATATAAGGGTCAATATAAGAGAAATAAATATTTGGCGAACCATTATATCAGTTCACATGATCTGAGATATTTGTATTGCAGCCAACGTTGATGTTATCTTCGCATTGGAAATTTTATCGATTCTATTCCGACAAAGTTGAATTATATTATTTATCGATAACAAAACATAGATATATGCATTTTTGATATCACAATTTTAACATATTTTTCTATCTAGTTTATAATCTTAATCCATAAGTATTTTGAATGAATCATTCAAATTAATAAGATATTAATCAAAACATTAAGTAAAGACATCAACGTCATCTCAGTAAAAATCGAAATTTCAATTATTCATGAAAAGTGCATTAAATGTCTATACATGTGGATAACGCGTTTGATATTAATACATATATTATCCAAATTCATAAATGTAATTTCGAGAATAAATCGAAAATAATTATTTATTAATATCTAATTCGCATATTTCGACATAAGATAAATTTGAAATTTACATCCTGAAAAAGAATATACTTACATCCTATTAAGATATCAATGATTTCATCAAAGCAAGAAATACTACATATCACATTTTGACACTTTATTTATACCTTTTATATTTTCTAAAAGATTTGATCCATCATATATGAGAAATAGTGTTACTAGGACCGCTAGTTAATATTAATTTGGCATATAATTCTTTAAAGAGTTTCAAATTAATGTTGATCTTAGTAAGACAGATATGCTTAATAAAAATCAAAATATCCCATTAATGCAGAGTTTATTTATATTTTGTGTTTTTTATCATAAATTGCAAAATATTACATTAGGTCTAAATATAATCAGAAAAAATTCTTTATTAATTTCATAAGCTCTTTAAAATCTTCTATTTTTATTGAAAAATTTAATTGTTCTTATATCTCTGAAAATTATTTCAACCGACGATCAATCTTATGCTTTATTTTTTAAGATGACTCGATTTGACACGATAACAGAGATACAGGCGTGTTAATCAAATAAAGAAAAAATATTCGCCAGTAACATCAATCTAAATAATATTCATAAAAAGTTGTCAATTTTTATCTTTCTAACGTATAATTTAATATTACTTTATATCAACTTAAAATTATTTTATTATTTTCAAAAAAGTGAACTGAAATAACAGATATTATAACTGTAATTATGTATTATTAATCAATAAATTTTAATCACAACTAAAAACTCATATCTATCCATTAACCGACGAGCTGATTGCTATCTATCTGACGTTGAGATATAGTTATTTATATTTATATTTAATGAATTTTCGTTATCTATCGAAACTTCTTCAACAACTAGTAATGTTAATCGTTGAGCTCGAATAATTTATATTTTTCTCTCCTCAGTCTTCCTTCATAACGATTGTTGAGATAATAATGCTTTAAAAGATTTCGGCTTCTGTCTTTAAAATCTTTTAACATTTTCAATATATTTTGTATGTTTCATCGCGAGGTAGTTATTTTTAAAGGATTCGATCATCACGCTATCATCCTTATGTGCATGAGTTAAAAATCTATTTAGCGTTCATCACAAAAGCATTATTTTTGAGTATCAAAGATATCAGTTTACATTTAATCATTTATGTTACAACTTAGCGTGGTAGTTATGGCTATCTGTCTTGATAAGCGTCATGAAAGGCATAAGATGGATGAATACCTTCTCGCCGTCAAAGATATTGATTCCAAAAAAATCAAACAAAAAAAGATTAGAACTGCTTGGAGAAGTCTATGATCCTATTTTATACTTGATGTATATCTCCTCTAAAAGGTTGGTAAAACATGCTTCGATATTTCACGTATATTAGCTGATTCCATATCAGATGCGATCGAATGCTTTGGTTACATAAATTTCTATGAATGTCTATTTTTCGATCCTACGAAAAGAGCTCGTTCATATCATTTTTACCTCAGTTAAACCCATGCTTTTTATATTAGAAGCTTCATATTATCACACTGCTGTCAGAAAGTAAACTATACATAATAAATAATAATAATCTACGATGATAAACTAATATTTATATCTTTGCTGTTAGGGGCCTACGCATTTCAGATTTTCCTTGAATTTTCCGATTCCTTTAATTTAAAGAAATAAATGTAATAGGTTTAATTTTAAAATTAAAATTTCTCTTTTATTTACATATTTGAAAATATTTGTTTAAATCACACTCTAATTTGTGAAATATTTTAAATTTATCGTTACAATTCATTTATATAACTCAATTTACTTTCGAATCAAAACCATTTATGGTTTAAAATATTTCTCTTATTGATGAAAAGTTATGTTATGTAAAATAACAAACTTCTATTTAATTTATATTTCTATGATTCTCTTATTAATGGAGGTTCAAAATTTTTAAAAATCTATTAAATGATATTTTAAAGAGAAAAAATAATTAGGCTGTGATTTAACCATATCTCTTTATCAATTTTTAAAATCTATAGTAATAATACGCTGATACTATAAATAGGATTTTATTAATTAAAAAATAGTTTTGAATATTTCAGATTAATGCAGAATAAATCAACCTTTTATTTTATACTTATGTGCATTTATCAAGAATTTTTCAAATAATACGTGTAAGATATTTTATTTGTTGAACAGATTTATATTTAACTAATAACAATATTTAATTGACAAATATTCATACATACATTAATAATAGCTAATTTAAATTTGTTTTGATATTAATATTTATTTTAAAAAATACAAAAAGATATAGTTCTCTTTACTTAAATAACAAAATATACCTTAAAATGTTTTTATTTATGTATTCATGATATTCATTATAATAAATCAAATGTTGCGATGATTAAACATGGATAAAATGCAGATATAATAATATAATATGAATAATATATTTAATATATCAAAAGAAAATCTTCTAATATCATCATCAAAATATTAATTTTAATGATGATAAATATATTTATAAGAACAAAAAATCTCATGATATATTAATAAGGCTATTATAAATTCATCTTTCTATAAAATTTATGATATTATTCTAATGAAATTATTTTGAATAAAAATGTATAGAATATGATAAATTATAAAAAGGCTCTAAAAAATGAATCTTTGCAAGACAAATCGTCGACTAAGATATTACCTTCAACTATTTCGAATTAAACAAGATATTTATTTGAAGAATATCTAATTATTTTACGATAAAATAGTTATTAAAAATTTAAATCAATAAACATAAATATAAAATATAAGATTCAAAGATAAACGCGCTAAATTTTCAAAAAGGACAGATTCTTAGTTTAATGATATTTAAATAAAAATAAACAATTTTTATATGTTGATATTAAATTAATTTCAAATTTAAGTTAAACTGTAAATATAATTTTTTTAATTATGGTGTTTATTTATTTTAATATCTATGAAAAATAAAGGGACTTTTTATGATCTTTTTAAAAAATTGATTTGATTCAATATGTTTAGATATTAACTTGATAGTATTTATACTTATTATAATCTCTATTCAAAAATTGTTTTTTACATGTTAAATATAAAAAGATTTTAACACATTCGCATATATGAAATTTATTTGAACAGTGATTCGTTTAATTATCTTGATATTAAAAAATTTTTGTTAACTTTCAACTACGTGGCATAATAACTGTTTATTTGGCACATTAAAAGATATCTTTGTAAATTTGATGCATTTTTATATGATTCATTTGATAATTAAAAAATGTTAGAAAATTTTTCATTTGAAATATTCTTAAATTAAATTCTTTAGTTATCTTTTAGTTTTATTTATAAATATATTTTTATGATGTTTTTCATATATAAATTTTTTATTGATATGTATTTCAGATAAATAATTTAAAAATAAATATAAATAAATTCTTTCAAAATAAAATTTTTCATAAACATGAAAATTTAATTATGGATCATTTAATGTTATAAAATATAAATTTATTTGTTATTAAAAACATTTCAAAATTAATTTTCAAATTAAATTTAATAAGATAAAGATGGCTGTTAATCTTGAAAATTGGAAATTATTTTGTTTATATACTATAAAAAAATTGAATTATAAAATATGTGTCTTTATACATTCAAAAATATTCACAATAAATATTTTAGAAAACTAAATATGATGAGAATATTACAATTTAGTCTCATTTAAAATCGCGACATAAATATATTTAATCTTTGTATTTAGATTTTGCATAGTTTTTTGATTTTGAGGAAAAGATATTTCACATTATTTTGAAATAATTACAAAATTGTGTGTAAAATGTACATAATAGATTTATCTTTGATATTACTCAGTAGACATTCAATAAATCATTTTATTTAACTTTGATACACAAAATTATTTTTGAACTGTATGTTACTTGTATATTCCATTTTAAATTATCTTTTTTATAATATATAAATATATAGATAAATTTCATCTATGATATAATGAAAAAATTTTAATTATGAAAATTGCAAAACTATTTATGAGTTTCATTCAAACTAAAAATATAATTTACAATCATTATAACATATTCAAATATAATATTCAATAATAAATAATAAATAGTAATATTAACCCGTAAACATAAAATATGAATATAGCTTTTAAGTATGTTAATATGCGTTTGTAATTTGTCTTTGATCTGTTTATGTTTTAGAAGGCTATTTCCCATAATGAACTTTGCATCATTAAAAATATTTATTTAATTTTCAACGGTGTAGTTTTTAAACATTTATTCTAAGTACCACAGCAAAAATGCAAAAAATCTATTTTCATAAATTAAACAGTCAATTTAACAATATTAATTAAAAATTTATTTCTTTAACATTTAATTAAAATTTTAAATCTTTACATATTACAGAATTTAAAAATTTTATTTTATTTCAATTTAGTTTTATTATTGTTATTATGTCTTTACAAACATTTAAATATAATTAAAGATATTTTTTTATAATTGACAGCATATATGTTTCAAAAATGATGCTTTTAATTATTTTTATTTTAATAAAATATATTATATGTATATATACATTTAGAATTATGCTAAAATTTATAAATATATAATTCAGAAACATTTTAATTTACGAATTTATATTTAAAATGTACATACCTACATTTCGAAAATATTTTTTAAAATTAAGAATTCTCATATGTATATTATGTAAAATTTTTAAAAATTTTATCTACCATATTTCATTTAACGATTTAAATATGACCTTTAATTTAATGATCATGAAGCTTAATTCAACGATTCATAGTAAAGCAATTTATATCAATATGTTATTTTTATTAAATATCTCATGATTTATTATTAAATTTAAGGATAACTTAAATTGCAGCTGATTAAAAGTTAGTAAAATAAATATTTTGTTCACTTATTTTTTTGATTAAAAATATGATAGAATAAAAGATTACTCATACCATATATTTGTAAATGTATAATTAAAATATTTGAAACATTAAAAAAATTCTAATCATCAACATAGTATTAACTTTATTGTTATTTCAAAAAAACAATTATATACATCATTTTATCTTTTTGATATATTCATATCGGAGAAAGATATTCTTAAAATAATACGTTATATATTTTATTTTATCTTCTATACAATTTAATAACATAAATACAAGGATTTTTAAGTGAAATTTTAGTTGATCTCTAAAATCTATCAGAAATTGATTTTATTTAAATATTAAACTATTAAAATTCATATTTTATTTAATTCAAGGATACATGATTTAATGTATAATTAAAAATCATTCTAATTTTATCAGATCATAATTGTTTTCTCTTTCATCATTAGTGTTAAATTCAATATTTTATCATTAATAGAAGCATATATATTGTGATAAAATTCTAATTTCATAAATATTTCATAAGCATTAACAATTTATCAGGTAAATAAAGTAATGTGTAAAATTAACTGTATATATTATTAAGAATAAAATGGAATGATTATGTTTCAAGAATACAGCTTTTGATATAAAAATATTATTATTTAAAATAATTAAAATTTTCAATAATAAGTTATTTTTATCTCATTAAAACTTTTGATTCGATGTTGTTTGATCTTTATTAATTTTATTTGATAAAATGCCCAATTAGTTTAAATTATGGTAAAATATTCTTTATTTCATATAATTATGATTATATAATTTTTTCAAAATGTACAAATTTATTGAATTTATATATTTCTTGATTGATTTGAAATTGTAAAAATATAAATAACTGGAATCACATTCTATTATATTTAAAAAATTTTCGATGATTAAATTTTGTTAATATATATGTATAAAACTCGTACGTTAAGTAATAAATATATTAAATCATGATTATCAATTATTATTAAATATGTATAATAATATTAAATTTAATTTACAACAATCACGTCAATATAAAGCGATTGATGTTAAAAAATTTGATAAAATATGTTAAGTTGTATTTAAATATTTAAGATAAAACTTAAACGAGATTATACATGTATTAAAAGCATAAAATTTTAACTTAAATAATAACATTTAAAATACTATTTTATCACAAACTTTTTTAAAATTGTATTTTTGAATTCAAAATATGTAATAAATATTTATATTAAACTAATTTGATTAAAATTAAAAAAACAGACTGAAATTCAATTAAATAAATCAAATAATATCAAAATAGATAAGATAATAGCTAATCAACTTAGATTTGTGATATACTTAATGAAAAACTACATCGAAATAAAAAAATGCCAATATAAATTTTAAATTGAATTTATTTTATGAAAATAATCACATTATTTTTCAAATATCATTCAAAAAATAAGAATTTACATGCAGAAATATTTTAATTAACACATATGCAAATAAACAATAATTTCATGTATAAATTAAATAGATGCACACTGGTTATTCTAAATTTTATTATTTATCAAAATAAATAACTTTTATCATTTTGTAACAATCAAACTATAATTTATTACATTTATATCTATGATACTATAAGGTAAAATCATAACATGTAATCTGGAAGTTAATATCAAGTAGTATATAAAATTTTAAATTTCTTTAATGAATCTTTTCTTTTGTCAATGAAAAGAATGATATATCATTTTGTTTTTTGATCAAATTGCTATTTTCACTGAATGTGTTTTCGATAAAATTATAATATAAATTTAATTAAATTTTTCAATAATATAATCATTATTTTAAAAGGTTAAAAATATTTTTAACATACCTATTTAAAATAATAATCTGATTTTTAGATTGAAATTATTAAGCTATCTTATGTTTAAAAAATAAAAGAATTGAGTAAAAATGTAAAATCTCATTTTGATATTTTTATTATGTATTTATTTACATTCATGAATCAAAAAATGAATAACGAGAATTGACAAAATTCCTATATTCTGCATGATAAAACATTTTTAATTTAAATGATATATGAAAGTGATTTATATTTTAATAGTTCATAAATGCTTGACATATTTAATTTATAATTTAAAAATATCATAAATGAAAAAACAACATTACAAATTAATTTTATATTTAAATCATCAACATTATTTTTAAATTTATTGATGTTAATATTTTGTTATTTAATATAATTATGAACTGTAAGAGAATATATAAATATTTTAGAGTAAATATTTAAACGATATCAAACCAGACTAAGGCAATATTCTATGTATTTTAAAATAAATTTTCGTATGGTTAGGTTTGTTAATCGTTTCAATAATATCTAAACATCAGAAGAAAAATTAATAATGTATGATTAATGAACATTAAATATCAAACTAAATATATTTTTATACAATTTAGAAATCAAATGGTTTCAATATAATATTGTTTATTTATTTTGAATTCGATTTATTTTAATTCTTATATTTAATGATAACAATTTTTTAATTTGCATTATTTATATTGAATAAATGAACAAACTCATATATTAAAAAAATTTTACAAATAAAAATATAAATATAAATAAAATTGTAAGATAGAACATAAGATTAAATTTATAATGATAAGTATCAAAATTCATAATTGGATCATTTTATATCGAAATCGATATGGAGATAAGTAGCTTATGATTGTAAATCAGCCACAATCTATGAACCGCCATTTACTTAAACAATAAGATACAAAATTTAACTTTAATTTATTAAATAGTTTTTGTAACATTTTATGAATTTAATGTCTTTTAAAAGATTTAGTTTATGTTATAGTTAAGGAAAAAATGAATAAATAATTGTTATGATCAAATAGACATAAACACGAATAAATTTTTTTAATTTTTCAAAGTTATATTCTGAGATATTTGATTTTAGTTATCATTTAATAGATTTTAATCGATCAATTGATTTTATTTAGGTGTTTTAGATTCTCGAATCAAAATCATAAATATTCTTTATCTAAAATATAAAAGAAATAAATTTGACAGATCAAAAATATTTTTAAACATAATGTATTTTAAAATTGAAAATTTGTAAATGTGTTCATATTATATTATAATTTTTAATATATAATTTGAAAAAATCAAGAATGTTAAATATCTCATGTTTAAATTCACACAAGGTATGCAAAAATGTTAATCAAGATGTAAATTGTTTTTCATTAAAAAAATAAACTTAAATACAAGACAGTCGTTAAATATAATTGCAAAATATATTTCTCACATTATAAATCGATAAATATCATTTTAAGATATTTTTAGCCAAATCACTTAACTTAATATTATGATTGTTAAATTTATTCAAAAAAATAAATATAGCCATTTTGCATTTATATATATCATTAAATTATCAATACGATAAACAATATTATAAATATTTTTAAAATAAAAATTGTGTTTCATTGTATACCAACATTATTTTAAATTTTATGCCGCTGAACAAAAAATTTGATGAGATATACCCTAAAAATTTGATATTAATATACAAAACACGTAACTTTATAAAATGAAAAATATTTAATCATATTTTATTCGATATTTTTATAAAGAATATAATACGTATTTTTACATAAATGATAAATCCTGATACATTATTTTTACCTATACATTATATGATTTGATATGATCGATATCGTTATTGTAGAATTATCTATAATGAATTATGTAAAAATAATATCAAGTTTATTCGTCTTAGACTCAAATTTCGTAATATTTTATTCATCTTATTTAAATAAACAAAGTTGAAACTTAACATTGTTTAAGAAAATCAACAGTAAATCTTTTGTAGAATCCAAACTTTTTTTTATCAAGACTCTAATTGATTACATTATTGTTATAATTTCAAAAATATATACCTATAATTATAAATCAGCTTTGAAATGATATGCGGGTAAATGTATTTTATGTCAACTGAATACGTATATGAATATCAAAATATTAGATACAAATTTATCTTTATGTATGTTATTTAAAAAGTAAATTCTTAATCAAAATGAATGTATAATTTATTATGAATTATTGATAAATTTTGAAATATATGATCGTTCCAAGTCTACATTGATAGTTTTATACATTAGTTAAATGATCTAAATGTTTACAAATACATCTTTTTTTGAATTTCTTCAGAATAAATATTTTTTATATTCGTAAAATCCTTATTTTAATAATTAGATTTTTTAAGTTAAATATTCTACAAATGTATTTATATAAAACTAATAAGATTATGTAGACTTTATCCTAACCTATTAAATGACAAATTATAATAATATTAAGATTTGTGATTTAAAAGCGTAACTAATTATATGATATTTATTGAATAAATTCTTGTGTTAGTATAAGGATAAATGGAGACTTTCTAAATATTATCTTTAAGCAATTTTGAACAAATATCATTTCTTTAAAATCATTAACTAAAAATTTGATCATTATGCTCATGAAAAGTGTTAACTAAGAATATATAAATATAAAATAAATAATTAAAAAAATTGATTCTTTATATATTTTTATAATGGTATCTTTTTCAATTTTACAAATTTATTTTTAAAAATCTTTTTGTGGATTCTTATATTATTTATTATTATTTAATGAGATATTCTTTAATGATTACATTTTTTTAATTTTTCACTATAACTCCAATTAATAGCAAATATATGTCAATTACCAATTTACAAAATCTGTGACTTTTCAAGAATATGTGAGTTTTAAAACCTATATATGATCAAATTTATATACATGATTTAATGCAATAGGATATTGATAAATTAATGAAAATGTAATAAAAAAATTATTTTAATTTAATTGAGTATCCGTTTCATTTGTAAGTTTACATATATAAATATATTTATCAATTTATGATGGTTATTGATTTCATCTAATATCATGAGTTTTTTTGAATTTAGTAGTGGCAAAGAATTTTTTATTTTTAATCAATTTCATATTTTTAATTACATATTATTTTTTGATAAGAACTTAATTAAAAGAGATTCTCAATTTTAAAATATCATTATTTTGAAATATCATTTTATTGGAAAGGATTTATCATCTTTAAATAATATCTTTTGTCATTGATATAATAATGAATATTAAAGATAAATATCTAAGATTAAAATATTTTTATAATAAGTACATTATAATTTTTAATATATATTCTCGTGATATTAAAATATCTATAATAATATTTCAGATTATTTATTTTTATTCATAAAATGTTTGAGATACGTTCTTATGTTATATATAATTGATATATTTTTTTCTCAAAGAAAATACATCATAAATAAAATTGAATTGAAACTTTTCATCCCTATTCCGTGATTTGTATAAATTTGAGATTTTATGATACATTATAAAAAGTAAATATGACTAAATATTTATTTCCACAAAACTCAAGATATAAATCTAGGCATTCAGCTTTAATCATCAAATATCTTTTCTAAAATGATTAAAATTAATTATATTATCAAAAAAAGAAGAAAAACCTATTTACATTTCATATCAATTTTTATAAATTAAAAAATTAAAACATTATAGCAGAAATTCTACGCTTTATAATTATTATTAAGTCCATAAACAATACCCAATTATTGTATTATTTGAAAATTAAATTATTATTTTTTTTATGATATAGAAACTTTTTGTAGAAAAACTTTTAATAAATAATATATTTTTCATAAAATAAAATTCATAAAATTTTTTTATTAAAAAACAGATATATAAAATCAAATTAAATATCATGGATTTGTGTTATTAATTTTAAAGTTACAGAATTTTAATGCTTTATAATAAATTTTATTTTAAATATATATTTATCAAAATTATATTTTAAACAGATATTTACATATGTTAGAAATAAATATCATCATTTAGACTTTAATCATAGATATTTTTCATTTAAAAACTTTCTAAATATTACAATCATTTACAAATATGATTTTAAAAAATAATGTGAATTTTGTATTAAATTTGATTATAAAATGACATTCACATATATATTTCATTGAATGTATTAAAAACAAACATATATTTTGAAAAATAATAATTAATAAATTGAGTTATATTTTATGGATAACAATATGAAAACTCTTATTAATGACTTGATATTTAATCTTTGACAATATAGTACAAGTTATTTGACGTATTATCTAAGAAATATTTTTTATTTTCCAATTCATTTAGGTTATATTAACTTTAAATATTTTTCAAATATATTTCATTTTAGAATAGTTTCCACATACATGAAAAATTACTCCTAAATATATCAATCCGAATAATTTGACAAATAATATATTTTCTTGAAAAATATAACTATGATTTAAAATTTTAGACATTCTGAAATGATTTTTCTTCGTATAAAATTTATTAATCACTGCTCCTATTAATAATCAAAACGTGGTTCTCTTAATTTTTAAGTTTAGTTTTATGCACATTTATTTTTTTAAATAAAGCACTCTAACTTGAACTTAGACTCCTTAAATACGTATTATATCTATCATTTCCACAAATATTAATTCTATGATAGATAAAAATACATAAAATAAGCGAAATAATTTAAGAATATTTATAATAAAATTTATGAAATTGTTTAAATATCAAAAATAAAAAAGTGTATTTTAATAAAAATCCCGTTGTATAAGTATATTAAATTAAATTTTGAGATTTATATTTTATAAAATTGTGTTTATTTGATCATTCTGAGCCATAATAATCATTGATAACACATTTTGTAAAATCTATTTTTTTATTTATTTACAGGGTAATGGTTTTCTAAGTTTAACAATAAATACCTTTAATTGTACATTTTAGAGATATATTGATGATTTAATGATAAGAATAAACTTTTAAAATATAATAATTTCTCGTATTTTATAAAAAATATATGAGAATAGTTAACTTAATATTATATCATCTTTTAAAATATATTTTGATTGAAATTTTTGAAGTGTTTTTATCAAAATTTGAAACACTACAAATGTAAAAAAATAAAATTTTTTATTTGTTTTTAAATGATCAAAAAATGGAGACATATTTGAAAATTAATACTTTATTAACTCGTTTAAATTTGATATGATAGATTGTATTTATCGATCTATTTATAAAAATATTTTTGAATTAACATCATTAACTAAATGTATCACCAAAACAGACAATAATTTTGTTAAAAATATCTGATAAATTTGTAGAGTATTAAAATTATTTTATATTATTTTTGAATAAATGTTAAACTATATGAACATTATTATTATTAATTTTGAGATATATTGCTTCAGCGTCAATTATATATCATAAACATTCTATTCATTTTTATAATTCGTTATATTATTTCAAAACCAACTAATTCATATTTTTAAGTGTTAAGTGATAGATTTAAATAAAAATAGATTGGTTTAAAACGTCAAATAAAAACTACATATTTTTATAGATGCAAATATCGTTTAAATTGAATTATTTATCGTTTAAAAATTTTTTTAATTGTCTTTTCAGATTAAAATTTATTACATTTAGACGCTAGATGTTTATTCATATATCCTTATCATTATTTGTTAAAGAGAGAGATGTTTCGGTGATTTTCATAAATAATCTAATTATTGACCTGGTTTTTATGAATTCAGGATTGAATATTTTACATTTAAATCTGAACCAATATTCTGTTGATTTAAAATGTAATTAATAAAAATATTATTGTTAAGTAAAAACACACAAAATAAAATTTTATATCTTAAAATAAATATGAGATAAAAAACCATGTTTTTTAATTAATAGTTATAAAATAATTTAAATTGGGTGTTAATACACTATTAATTCACATTGCTTTAAATATTTTGTGGAATGAAAATATATAAGTGATAATATCTCTTAACATAATAAATTAAAAATATATGTCAGGTACACATTTATATATATAAATTAAAAATTTAGATTTTATCGGATTAAAACAGTTAAATTTATAAAATAATAAATATTATAACAAATAAAAATAATAATTTAAATATATTTAATTTAATAGTCTCTAAATTAAATAATTTCATTCATATAAATCAAAATATTTATTTTTGATATATATTGATATTAAAAATATGTTCAGATTTTTATACATAATAAATTTTTGATTTCCCTCAAAACGATTATATTTTTAAAATATGCTAGAAATCTGCAATAACATAAATAATATAAAAATATAATTCAAGCTAATTATGTATTTGTTTTATTATTTTTCCTTAATTAAGAAATTTTAAATCTGATAAACTTTTTTAATTTACCTAAATAAATTTATTATCATTTTCAAATAGAAAAATAATGATTATTTTATAAATATGATTTTTGCATATTTAACCTTTATTATTATAATATATCTTGAAATTAACTTTTTTTCTGTTCGTAATCTTTAAAATGTTTAATTACACCTTTCTTAAAAAAATTATGTGAATTTTTAAAATGACAATGAAATGATAGTTTTTGAAATTCTAACACAGATCAGTGTAAAAAAATCAAGAAAATAACAATTTCTACATTAAATATGATGTAGAATTGAATTATCTTTATTATATATCAAAATTTTTGTTTTGAATTTACAGTTGCAAAAATTAATTTAGATATGTATTATTTTCAAAATACAAATTATAAATTTTGATTAAAAAATTATTTATTTTTATCCTGTGAAAGATTTATGTCACAAAAATACTTAGATTGTAATGCTTTATTTCGTTTTTGATTAGTTCTGAACTAAAATACTTTTTTTGAAAAAGTCAATAATACAAAAAATATTGTATTTCAGTGTCATATTACCATTCTGTATAAACTTATTTTGGTGTAAATAATTTTCTTTATCAAAACTGAATCATTAAACTTTTGATTTAATTAATCTCAAATTTTTATAAATCTATTTTATTTTAAATCATTTATTCTAAAATTAAATTTTTCATATATATTAACTCCAATTTTGAAGAATCTGTAACAAGATTTATTCGATATCTAAATTATTATCGAATACAATTAAAATTGATTTTTGAGCTATATATGATTTATATAAATAATAATCTGTAAGAAAATATCAGGATTCCAGACAATATGATAAAAACGGTTATCACTTTTATAAAATTATAAGTTGAATTAAAAATAATAAATTGAATTTTAATGAGCATTATAAATCTAGTTTTTTGAAATTATATTTATATAATACCGTAATTCAATATCTTTTTTCATATTCTGAAAATAAATGGATTAATCTCAAACAACTAAGAGAGGAACTACATTGTACAAAATAATTTTTAATTATTTAAATAAATTCATTCATACATTTAAAATAACTATTAACAATGGTTTCAAGATGGTTTAGATAAAAGACAAAAACAATGAATATTCACATAATTAAATAATAATTTATATATCTCTTTTCAATCTTTTGATGAAATTTAAAAATACTCAAACTTTTTATATTTATCTCATAACGAGATGACAAATTTTAATAATATTTAATTAATAAAATCTACGAATTTAAATATCATTACCTTCGATTGTTTTATTTTTTGATTAAAGTCGTTTAGTTAAATTAAATGATAAAAATTCAATTTTGTTGATTTTTTATTGATTTTATTTAAGGACATTCGAATTATCATTGAGGTTATATGAAAATTTTATGATCAAAAAAAGGCACAAAATGTTGTGTATTTATTATGTGTTATTATTCTTTTAAATTTTGCATATAATATTATGTAATTGTTTTTTTCAATTTTAAACGAATTAAAGTTATCATTTTTATTTATATTAAAGATAATAAAATAAACCACACAATGAATATTAGAAATAAACTTATATTACATACAAAATGAAATATGATAAATTTATTTTAAGTAGATGATTCGATGGATATATTTTAATGTTTTCATGGTTGGGGTATATTGTATATATTATAATATTTTTAATTTCATCAAAATCAGATTTAGTCGATTAGTTTTTTGATATAAAATATTAAATGTATAAATAGTTTCTTTAAAACTATATTGATAAATTTCTTTATTTATTACATCAACCAATTTTGAAAAATATACCTTAAGTCATGAGAATATTTTATACATTTATTTGAATGAAAATGTTAATCTGTGATAAAATTGATTTATTATAAAAATAAATTTGTTTGAATGTAATTATAGATTTATTTAATTTATTCATGAATATTTCAATATTTCTTGTTAACGTAATTTGTTTGTAATTTGTTCCTGGTATTTATATATAAATTTATAAAATTATTTCAATATATATAAATGTTAGATAATTAATTTAATTATATGTAAACACAATAATGATTTCAATAAAAAATGAATTATTTTCAAAATTATTTCCAATTTAGATTTCATAAATTTATTAAATTCTAGATAAAATTCATAAACTTGTTTGTTAAAATATGATATATATTTTCATTAAAAATATATACGATAAATTTATTTGTTTTAAATACAATCAATTCACGATTTAAAAATAAATTATTATGATAAATAATACATATAAAAATATCGATAAGTGAATCAATTATCTTAAAATTGTTTTTAATGTATTTCTATATGATCAAATATTTATATTACGAAATAATTGGTTGTATTATATTTATGCTTCATTTAACTTATTTATATTCAAATTCAAAAATATCAGATGATTTTTAATGAAAATATCTCAATATTTATCAAATAAATATTAACATTTTATATAGATAATAATTTATAACATATTATATATATTGATTTTAATATAAATATTATTTTTTATTAACTGATAATTTCTAATAAAATAAAAAATATATCTGTATTTGCAACAATATATTTTAAATAAAACTTTAACTATTAGTTATTTTGACATTTTTGATAATTGAAAGTTTTATATCAATGAGAATATAATGAATAATACAAAGTGTTTTAAACATTTCATTTTATATTTATGTTATGTTCTAAACGATTATTATTCTTTTTATAATATTACTTTGATGTATATATTTATTATTTTTTAAGATCATTTTGTTATATTTTTAATTTTAAAATAATAAGCATCTGAATTAAATTTTTATTCAAATACGAATTTTAGTTTTTACAAATAATATTGAAAATTTTATTGTAGAATATAATATATTAATTAGTAAAAGAAAATATTTTTTAAGATATCAATTTTGATTTTGTCTTATCAATTTAAAAAAGTAAAACTTTTGTCACATAATCATATAAAAAAATATAAATTTAATTTGAGAATAGTACTTACTTATCATTACTTTACCGAATAAATAGCATATTATAAAATAATAATGTTAATATTTTTTGGCTTTAATTATAAATATATATAAATATTTAGTTTTATCTTTTATAAAAATATATTTATTATGATTTGATGATTTAAAATTGTTAAATTATTTAACATGCAATAAATTAAATCAATTATTAAAATTATTAATTAAAACAATTTAAAAAATCATTATAATTTATTATAAATGTTTTATTTTTATTTTATTATTGTGTAATTTTTGAAGATTTATATTATTTTATTAAATCTGATTCTTCTAATATGTAAGAAATATAATATTATTTTTTTAAGTCTAGTTTGTAATTATCTCACATTTGTTTTGATTATTCTTAATTTTTATTATCATAAACTCCATAATGAAATTTTAAATTGAAGTAACATAAATGCTTTCAATGTTACTAAAAGCGATTAACTGAAATATCTTAGATTAAAAATATTTTTTATCTCTGGTAACATGATAAGAAATATAAAATGCCACTTTATAGAGTATAAATTAAAATTAGAATAATATAATCACTATTCAACAAATTTAAAATTTTCATCTAGAAATTATATTAATAGCTTCCTCCATACTATACGATTAATGAATTTCTCATATTTAAAAAAACTCAGATTATTTTTATGCGTTTTAAAATGCCAAATTTTAATAATGTTATCGAAAATTCTTACTTAACATGTTATATTTATTTAAAAATACTTCATTTATACATCGAAATCTTGTTTCAAATATTAACGAATTTTTTAATCTTAACTTATAAAACAGGCTTTCTTTGTTTATTTAATCAATTAAAAATTTTTAAATTTTGTGTTAGAGTATTATTATTTTAATAATATGTATTTGAAAATAAATTTGATAGTTTGATAATATCTCAAGCAATTATATTAAAACAACTTTGATTGGTATTATGCTTCATAAATATATACATGTTAAATGTTATTCAATAGTAAGATAATTTTATAATATTTTTAAATTCTTATTATCTTATGTCAAATGAAATTGAAAATGACCAAATTCTTAATTTCAATATTATATTTTACAATCTTAATTAAAAGATGTCAAATTAATTTTGTTTTGCAATCGACAAGATGATACATATATTAAAAATAAAAATATGTGTATTTTCCAGTTTCCATTTTTAACTATATATTGTTTATATAAACAGAATATGAATAAAATTCGTTATAATTCTAAATTAAAACATGTTAATTAATTTTTAATTTCTAATAATAAGAATATAATTTAATTTTATAACAATATAAATAAAAACATATCTGTATATAAATATATTGAAGGTTTTAATTACGGAATAATATCTGTATGGCATTCGGATATAAATATAAAAAATCACAAATATATTCAATTAATCTTATTTTTCAACTCATTAACAAAGAATTTAGTTGATAAAAATTAAAATATTCTTTCTTTAATTTCAAGAATAAGAAGAATATTTGAATTTTATATTTTCCTTCATATGAAGAAATTTTTTAATGATAAATCATTCATCAGCTTATAAAATTATATTTGATTATTTTTAGTAATATTTTTAGATGGATATTATTCATATTTTATTTCATCTTCAAATAAAAAAATATTAAAAATGATCTTAACAAATATTATTATCAAAATACGATTATTCATAAAAGTAATTCTCAACAGTTAACATGGTATTAAAAATTACCTTTATTTACAATATTTTATTTCTGTATTTTATGGACACTAACTTTTACAGAGATCCAAATATATTTTACATTTCAAAAAATTTTATAATCATATATTCAATGATTTTCTATGAATTAAACATTTTAACCAAAAACAAAATCTTTCAATATTCTCTATAGTAGTTTATTTACATTATTTTTGACATTAATTTGATTTATAAAATTAGTTTATTTTTGTAAATATTTAAATTATTTTAAAAGATTTAAATATATATTTAAATTGACACATTTTATTCAGAAAATATACGCATAATATGTTAATCATAAAAAATATAAAAAGCTTTAATATATCATTCGTTTATGGTGAAAAATAAAACCTCTTCATATATTATTTAATTCACCCAAAAAATTCATACAATAAATTAGGAATAAATCTTCTCAAGTTTATAAAATCAAATAAAAGATATTGATAAAATAAGTTATCAAACATGGTATGAGTTAAATTATTATTTATTTTTAATACAATTATGAAAATTGTTGTTTTATCACATAAATTTTCTGAAAAAATGATTATTCTATATTTACATTTATATTTTAATCTTTGATAAAATAGTTTAATTTTTTTATATAATCGATTTTCAAATGAATTTAGTTTATAAATACCTACACATTTATGATATATACAATTTATAAAAACTCGACAATTAAAATATTTTTGCGTAAAAAATTTTCTATATATCTGTCATTTGAAGATATTATATCTATAGTGGTTTTTATCAAATTAACTAACATAGTGTTTTGAAGTTTCTCAAAGGATATTTAATGAAAAATGCTAACTCGAAATAATATAGTATGAACATTAAATATCTGCGAAAATCAGATTGATATTTGATGAAGTCTATGTTAATAGTTCGTTTTATATTTTAAAATAATAAAATACAAATATAATATATGTGTTAATATCCTAAACAGTAAAAAATATTCGAACAAATTAAAAATTTGTAATATTTATAAATATAATTTAAATAATACGTCTAAATTTTTAAAATATTTAACATATATATTGAACATTTCAATCAATCTAAATATAACTTTAAAAAATAATAAACCATATAACTATATGTTAAATTAATTATATGTGATAACTATAAAATTACATCCAAAAATAAAAAAGAATTTCTTAATAATTATGACAAAAATTAAAAGTAATTGTAATATTATTGTCAATATTATTCAACTACAACTAAATAAATATTCTTTAACAACATCAATTAGAGAAATTATTTTCATAGATTAAATTGTTTTTTTAATTCAATAATAATTGGAATATATCATAATCAGGATAAATGGTTCTAATTTTTATTTTATCCAAAAATATTTTTTAATATTTTTTATTTATTTAGTCTGTATATTCTTATCTTCTAATTTATCGAAGGATACATTGATAAATGTAACTATTTTTAATTTAAAATATAGTTTATTTTTCAGATTTGTTATTTTATTACATAAATCTATGTTAATTAGTTCAAAAAATACGTCAAAATAATTGTTAAATATTAAATTTATATTGAAAAATTAAAATATCCATATTTTCAATATATTAATTTCATATCATTTCTAAAAAATAATCTTGATTATCGATTATTCTAACAATTTAATTGAACGATAAAAATTCGATTCAATACATGTGGAATTAAGAATATGAAGACACATAATGTTATAAAAAAATAAATTTGAAAAATTTTTTTATAATTTATTTTATATGATATTTTTTTCGTTGTATTAAAATAAACACTATCATTTCGACATCAGCGAAACAATTTGTTTTATTTAATAAAAACATATTTGTTTAAATTAGTTTTATTTATTTAATTTAATCATTATTATATATTTTCTAATTTTCTTTTTAAGATATTTGCAACATTTTTTATGATTTGTTGTGAAAGGGTATCCTTCTTGTAGTTTAATATGAAATAATTTTTAAAAACAATTGATCTATTAATGAACCAAAATTAAAAAAATTAAACGTATATTTATCATCTTATTTACCACATTATAAATAAATTTTATTTAAACAAATAGTATTCATGAAAGCCAATATATTTTATTTTATATCTTTATCATATACTAGACTCTGAGATATATGAGATCTAAATCAAATTATTTTTTATAAAAATAGGAATGTTATTTCTTAAATATATCTGACATTTTTTATCAAGGTATGATGATATACACCATTTTTAATGATAATAATTTTAAGTTTAATTTTCACTTTTATGAATTTTGTGATGAAATATATTCATTATGATTAGCAGATATAATTATTTGAAAAATTTCAAAAATATTAAAATAATAGATTTTAAAGCAAATAAAAATAATTAAATTCTCAATATCTTTGTTTTAATTACAAATACATTATTTATAGAATTTGTAGTGAATATATTTTAAATTGTGTTTGAATTAATAATGTATAATTTATTCACATAAACATAAGATTAATTATGATTAAAAATATTATATTTCTAATTCGAATAATATTGATTAGATAAATATATAGCTAAGAAAAAAAAATAAAGATTTGAAAATTAATTACCATAAACATTATATGTTATATTCAAATTTTTACAAAATTAATCATGAAGTTTAATATATGTGTTATATTTAAAGAATTTTACTCTTCAGAGATTCGATAAATAAATAGGTTATGTAAAATATAAAACAATATATTTCATCAAAATTTATTAGATATTTTTAATTATATTAATTATACTATTAAATCTATTTCTATGTTTTTATCTAAATATTTGAAAAGATATAAATAATAACCAGTTAGTATTTACAAATAATACAATGATCCACTAATTTTTGTAAAATACGTTTGAGATATTTAAAAATATTTATTACTTCAAATATATTATTTTAAATGTGCATTTTGTTTTGCATTATATTAATTATTTACTATATTATTAGATATTTTTGGACAATTACAAAACTTTCTTTATATCATCAGATTTCACCATTAAATAAATTTTTACGATAGATATTATTATTGAGATATAATACAACAACTTGATAAGTTAAAATATTCTTTATTTTAGGATTCGTAGGTATTCCTTTATGTATTGTAAGATTTTATTTAAAAGAAAATTTCATTCAAATGCTAATATATTCTTAATATTTGAAATTTATCAGATATATATCATTATAAACAGATCTATAAATGTTTAAAAGCTAAATATTTTTATCAAATGATATCTTACTTTTGATTATGAGTTTAAAATTTTTAAAAAAATATATAAATGATAATTAATTTATTAACGTCAAAATCGCCAAATATTACTTGATAAAAATCACAATCGAATTTATTTAAATGTATATAATTAAAATTTATCACAATATATCTCTAAAAATCAAAACAAAGATATTTTACATTCACGCTATTAAACTTATATTCATCGATTTATTTAAATCTTCATACCATTATATGAAAACAAAATAATATCATTTTTTCATATTTACATACTATAATTCATGCGCAGTAAATTATCATAGATTAAAGGATTAAAATTCTTTTCATGGGTAATTCTGATATGATAATAAAAGTTACAAAACATTGTCTAAATTTTGATTGGTAAAAAATATGGAAGAATATATAACCTGAGAGTTAAAGAAAAAAAGCATCTATGCATATTTCGATCTTTCAAACACTATTGATGGAATAAAAATAGGAATAATATTATTTAAAAAATTTATCCAAATATTGATAAAAAATCTTGTTAAAATTAAAATAATAGAATTCAAAATATATCATTTTACAATTAAACAAATAAAATGATAAAATATGTAAAATATGTTACATAAAAAGTATAATATAGTATCATAAATGATATTTATTGGTTAATGTATATAAAATAATTATATAATAAACATATTTATATTTTATTTTATAAATATATATAAAAACTTGTTTTTGCGTTTTTGTTGATTTTTAGCTTTATTCTAATTTGTTTTAGCATACAATATATTTTTAAATTCACTTTTTATTTTTATTATAAGCATTAAATATATAAATTTTGGTCAAATAAAGTTTTTTTTACTTTATGAGATAATTTTATGATATTTTTAATTTAATCACTAAAATATTTTTTATATTACGCATGTTTAAATATTTAGTTGAAACCTAATATGACTTTTAATATGTTAATTAGACATAAAATAAAAAAGAAGAGAACTATCAGTATTATATTTTAGAGCTTTTGAACTATTAAAAATATTGAATAGTTTTAAGATTTATTTGATAAATAATTAAATGTATTTTAACTTAAATTAACGCCATTTTAAGACATATTATTTTAATTTGTTACTTTTAGTCAAACAAATATTTTTGAATCAAGTTTACGAAGAAAAACTTGAGTTTAAATATTATTCACAAAATATTTTAAAAAATGGTAAAATGATTTATGTTATTAGGTTTATTTATTAATAGTTTTAGGATATAAATATCAATGGTATTAGTTGTATATATTTAAAAATAAAATTAAACTACATAATAATTTAATAAATATGAAAATTCTATTACAATATTTCAAATGATATATATTATTTAGGTCTAAATAAGTTTCTTGATTTTTTTATTATGATATAATGTTTAAAAATATCAAAATAAGCAAAATATTTTGTATTATTAATGGTGTATATGAAAAAATTAAAACTTTTTGATAGAAAAACAATATCTTACCATCAACATTTTTTAAAAATCATAATATTTTTTGAAATTGTTTTAATTTCGTGTTTTGTCTAAAAATATCCATACGAAAGATTTTGTTTAATCTTTATTTAAAAACTTAATATTATTATTGCTAAACCTATCTCTAAATTAGTAAATATATATTATTCATGATTGAATATATGTCAGTATTTTATTAAAAATATGTTTTTAAATAAATGATTATATCAAATATACTTTATATCTTATATATTAGATTATTTAAATTTGTTCTCATCAATCTAATATTATCATGAAGTATAATCTATACATTTAGTAAATGTAGTAGGATTGATTTTATTTAATAAGACATTATATTTTATTTATTTATCATAACGTCATTTAAGATTTTAACATCATTTGAAACCTGTATTCGTTTTAATCATAATTTAAATGTATTTATAAAATATTTATTTAATATATCACTAAAATTTAATTTAAAACGACATATTTATTTTATTGTAGTTGATAAATGTAATAAGCTAATATCATGTATTATGTAATCTACTTTATTTTATTAAGAATAAATAACATCTGAGAAATGATCACAATTCATTTATTTTGAAATTATGATGTCAAGGAAATTTTATGTTAAATAGTATAAATAAAGTCTTAATCTGATTATATTAGAATTTGTATTTTAAAATTATTTTTGCCTAATATATTAAAATAAATAATGGAAATTGATTTAGTAGAATTCTCACATCCAAATGAACCGGTCGGTCAAATCAATGTGATAAACATTGGTATATCATCAAGAAAAAATATTTTTCAGAATTATGAAATACGGTAGTAAATTTGATTGATAATAGTATTCTCAATTTTCATGCTAGTATTTACACATATTTTTATGTGTCTATGTACCTTGTTTATCAAATGGTATCCGATAACGTATTTTAATTCAATTTACACAATAATTCTTATCAGCAATACTATATGTGCATCGTTGATGTTTTTGATGGCATATTTCTATGAAGAATTAAAAATATCAAAAATTTCATTTGTGTATTTTTAAATAATTAAAATTAGTTTAATATGGATTCTTTTTGTAATTGGTATGTGTGAATATTTCTATAATTTACTCTTATTTTATTTTTTTACGAGCCAATTATATATATATTACGCCATTATTTACAATCAACTAACTCAAATTGGATGTACATTTGGCTCATATATAATAGGAACTGAAAAATTATCAAATGGAATCAACATAAAAGCTATTTTTATGTTTATAGGTCTAGCAGTTGCATATTTATCATTATTACTTACGTTCTTTATTGATATCGATATAATGAAAAAACCAAATATAAATTTAAAAGATACGATATTCTATATATGTTTATCGGTTTTGTGTTTATTTGCTTATCCAATCTGTAAAAGTATTGAGGTATTATTTTTGAGTCTATATCGCTTTAATAAATTATTTATAACATTTAATTTCGTAAAAATACTTTATTTATGCTGATAAATTGATCAAAATAAATTTAGGATTATGTTATCAAATATGATCACGATTTATTATTAACCAAGAAACCTTTTTCAAGGTTAACGTTGAGAATGATATTTTCCTTTCCTATTTCATGTATTTTTTTAATAGCTGAAATAATTTCAAAAAGAAAAGGCCTAGTTGATGATCTTTTAACTTTTAAATGTTGGATAAACATATTTCTCATTAGTATGATGTCTATATTTGTGAATTACTTAGTTCCATTTTACTTTCATCGAATATTATCGATAATGATCGACGACTGTATATATCCAGTTCGAACTATTTTTGGAATCATTTTTTCCTATTTTATACTTCGTGAAAATTTATTGTTTCCACAGTATATTTTATTTGGATTAGCTTTGTGTGGATTTATTACATATATTATTTGCAGAGTAATGTATGAAATGACAAAACAAATTAACATATAATATCAAAATATCAATAAATATTTTGATAAATTTTTAATATTCCAAATAAATAAAATTTTAAATATATCAATAATATAATTTAAATTGTAATATATTTTTCTAAATATAATTTAATGTCATTTTATAAAAATATTTATATCAGTATTTTTATGGAATACATTTATGCTCATGACAATATGTTTCTGAAATAAATTTGTTTGGTTAATTTTAATATTTTGCTCAATTTCAAATAAATTATGTTGATATATCTGACATAGATTTAAGTAAAAGTTATGTGAGTTATTTTACAATATATCATTTTTGAGGATTATCGCATTTTTTTATTTTGTTTATGTAATTATAGTTTCCTTAACAAAGTTTATCTCTTCATTTATCACATTCAATTTATTTTCTATAACTCATAAACGATCCGATTCTTTGTATCAATAAAAGAATAAATTTAAAGAAAATTAAACTTAGATCAATGATAGAGATGTCTTCACTTGAAGGTACAATGGCTAATAATTTATGTTTTTACTTCATGTAGGTCACTCATTCGATTTTATTGGAATCATATATTATTTTTTCATTAGATAACTTGTATTGCCAAAAACTTCAAAGATATGTTTTTTTAATTTTAAAAATTAAATGACAAAATAAAGGTTACTTTTTTTAAATTGATATATTATAATTTTTAGTTAAATATATTTGATTTACAATAAAGTTTGAACAGAGAATAAAAATTTTTCATGTAAATGTTCAGGAAGAGTATTTTTATGAAAATATAAAGATATTTTTAGAAAGATGGTATATAAATTTAATGTTAATCATAAAAAGAAAAATGAACAAATATTAGTATCTAATACATATCTTGATAATTTTAACAGGTACGTTTGTATAAATATCATATATGAATAATGAAACTCATTAATATGAATTTTTATGTTTTCGAAAGTTTTTATAAGAGGTTCATATATCAATTAATACCGCATTGTCAAATCTGTGAATAAAATTAATTTTATTCATATATTTTCCAATAAACAAACAATATAAAAATCAAAGTTTATAATTTTCATACTTCTTCAAGATATTCATTAAATATATTGAAAGAGCGTTTTTATTTTCTAAATAGTAAAATAATTGTTAATATTATTAAATTTCTATCAATATTTTTGAAAAATGTCACAAGAATCTGTTTTTGTTTCACTTGTATCGTATAACTGTTGAAGTCAAAAATCTTAATATTTTAAATAATTTTTTATTTTTGTCATAAATATGAATCATTTCTATAATTATTAAGATTCTACTTTATTATTTTATGAAAACTTTAATTCGTTCTTGAAAAATCTTCAAGGAATGTATGATAAAAATTTCTTTTTAAATATTTTTTGATTAAATTACGTCAATAAAACTTTGAAAATTTTTTCTTGTATATATTAAAATTTAATTTATTTAATAAATCTAAGCCAAAATAGCAAATTATAAAAATAAATTTGGTCATGTTAATGGTATTTAAATTCTAATTAAGTTAAATCATAGTCATTAACTTATCATGCATAACATTATTACAAAACTAATAATATTAATTCATTTTAAGTGGAACTTGTTTCTTTATTAAAAAATATGACTAATGATGTGATTATAATATAGTAATAAAATTTTATTCATTCTAATTATTCTTTTGTCACAGATAAATTTGTTCACTATAAAGATTTGACAATAATCGTCTTTTAGAATTGCAATATTTTACATTAAAATTTGATATAAAATTAATAAGAATGTAATTATATATGTTTTTTCATCAAATATTTAAATCAATACTTTTAATATTATTTATTGTTCAATTTAAATCGTGTTTTAAAAATGATCATCGATGATGAGACATCATTATTTAATTTGTATTTGTTGTAACAGTTTTATTCGTTTATTTTTAAATAATTCACAATCTAAATTTAAATATTTATATCAAAATTGATGAGTTATTTAGCCCTCTAATCTTGATATCAAAAATATAAATGTAATTTTTAATTGAAAAGATATCCTATAATTGACAGTATTATTTAGTCGTTTAAATGATGGTCAATACATTTGTTTATAATCATGAAAGAATTTAAAAATATTGAAAAAATTTCGATAATTTTTAAGATAATGTTTATATATATAAGATAACAGTTTTGTTTATAAAATACAAAAGATTTAAACAACTGCAAAATTTAAAGAATATAAATAAATATTTTTTCTAATATTAGAATAATTAAAATATTTGTATATAAATAGAATTTATGTTATCCAGAGCCATTTTAATAATTCAAAGTTATGTTCAAAATCTATGGAAATTAATCATAAATTTTTTAAAATTATTATGAATATAAAGATCATTTTAAAATAAGTAACATGTATGATGTCATTATGATTAAATTTATATATTATTCAATTATAATAATTAAAAATATTTTTAAAATTCAGCAGTTTAAAAATTTTTGTATATTTTTAAATTATTTTTCTTTTCTATTTTCAAAATAATTTATTTGTTATTTTAAGCGGTATTTTTAATTATTTAAAATTTTATCTTTTTATTTTTATATACTTAGAAAAATATCAAATCATAATTGTCGAACAAATCTGGATTTAATTATTTTGTATTACATATCGTTGAAAATATAAGTCTCAACAAAATTATTTCAATTATCATGTGCATTTTATTTTCAGAAATAAAAAATTTTCGCTTGATATAATTTTTTTTGGCTTTTATTATTAAAACTGTCTTAATTTATGATGTTTTAAAATTTTATATTGATGATTTTTAAGTTTTATATGATAAAAACATTAAAAATTAATCTCTAAAATATAATTATCTGATATATCAAAATATTTATTTTGTTTTCAACGTAATTTATTTTAATATGGGTCAAATAAAGAATAAAATTAATAATTGATACCATTAAATTTTTATATTTTATCTAATATACTTTTAAAGTAAGAATATCATTATTATATAAACATTTTTTGCGATATTCTGAGTAAAAAATTATCTTTATATTATTCAAATCAACATCTAAAAAATTTTAATATTATATATACAAACTGAATTTTTTTAATTCTAATATTATATTATATATTTAAAATTATTTGAAAATAAATTGGCTTTTATCATTTTTATTTAAAATAAAAGTATTGAATTATATTTAGTCATGATAATGAAATATTTTGATGGTTTATAATTCAATATTTTAACACAACAACGAAATTATATATTCTAATTATTACTCAGAAAATATTCATATGTTAAGAATTAAAAATGTGTCAATATTATATTAACTGAATATAACAGATATTTTTGGTTATTAAGGATTATAATCATTTTATAATAGCAGTAAAATCTAACTAAAATAGAAATTTATTTTTAAATAATTTCATCTTTATGTTTCATGTTTATCGCGATAAATGAAACAAAATATTTAAAAACTATCAATTTTAACCAATTTATTTTGTTCATCAACATATATTTTTAGTTAAAAATTGCCGTCAATATATCTTTATATCTAATTTTTAATAAAAACATTTTTAAAGATGAATAATTATAATTACTATAAAATAATAAAATTTCAAAAAAAGTATTTTAAGATATTTGAGTGAATCCCATTGAATATAGATAAAATATGGAAAGTATATTAATGATATATCTTGACAAGATTTAGGATAGTTAATTAAATCCAAGATATCTTTTCATTAACATGTGAAATAATCAGAGATTTTTATGTGCATAAAGGTTAAGAAGTAAAAATATTAAACTTTAAACATAATTTATACAATAAATAGCACAATCATATTTATCGAATTGTCTTCAACGAGATTTATATTGAGATTTTTCAAATTTTTAATTAAATAATACGCATTTATATCATGTTAAGTTATATTTAATCTGAAATACAATAAAAACATAAACAAAATATTGCTAATATATTATGTTTTATTTAAATGACAACATTCTATAAGCATTGCATGACCATTAAAAATCAGATATAAAAAATTCTTTTATTCTTTATACTATAATGTATTTTTCATAAAATGGAGAATTAAATGATGATATACAAAAATTATAGATGTTCAATTCATTGAGAATCATAAAAGGAAATTTGTTAGGTATTACAAAAATATGATAGATATTTGCATATTTACCTTTCATATGTTCAGATTGAATTAAAAAAATGTAAATTTTATGTGTATTTTCATAGTATACAATATTAAAAAATATCTAATGTTAATTTAATTCATTTTTATTGTCAATTTCACAATAATTGATCATATTATGTCTTAAATTTCTATTTTAATAAAAATATTAATATTGTTTGTTATAAAAAATAATTTAATAATTGTTTAGTAGATTAAATATATTATTTATTTCAAAAACATTTATAAAGTAAATTATGTCATCCTGTAATATAACTAATTTATTAACTACTCTAATTTGTCATGAATTAAACTGATTGTTCTATGATAAACAAATTCTTAGAAATGTCAGAATTCTAATTTTGAAAATCACATTTTCCATTTTTTGTTGTATCTAAATATCGATTATCGTATTCGTTTTTTAATTATTTTTCAAAATATATTATCCAATAATATTTATTTGCTTAACAAGATTTGTCTTTATTTATTTCAAATCTTGTTTCTAACGAATTAAAATAACAAAATGTAAATAAATACTTTTTATTGAATTTTATAAAAATATTTCTGACAGCTAATTTTTTCATTAAATTTTATGCGATTATTACAATCTAATGTTCCTGGATATTGAGCATATTTTATTCGTAATATTATGATCGTTTATTATGTTCAATCATGAATCTCAGAATGACGATGAATTTATTTTTTGAAATTTTATATACATCTCTAGATTTAGAATATGCATTATTTATTATTCTTCAATCGCTCTCTGTACACTTAAAGATGATGAATATATAGTTCATCAAATAAAATCATAATAATCTTAATTTTTCAAAACTTCAATTGTTAAGATATTTAATACCTAATATATTTTTTAAATAACAATTTTCTAATGAAAGAAAAGTAATATTTTAACAGCATCATATTTCAACATGTGATGCAATCAAAATCAATTATCAATTTATTTAGTAATTCAAAAATTTATGTCGATCACAACAGTATGAGCATATTTAAAATAAAATACATGATATTGTATCAAAATTTATCAATTAATATTTAAAATCAATGAATGAATACAAATATTCTAATATTTAAATGTTACACGACAACGCTTAGATCAATATTTTTTATTTAACCTAATTTTGGAATATAAAAACATTGTAAATATCTTATTAATTTTCATAGATTAGATTTTATTTAATTTCATCTATTTTTAAATCAGTAAAATCAAAACAAATTAATGATGATTTATTTTTAAAATAACAATTTATTATTTTTTGAAATTCTATAAAATTCATAAAATATCAACGTATCCAAATTTTATAAACATATCTGATGATTATACGTTATTTCTTTTGAAAAATCGTTACTTTTAAATATTGTTTTTTATAAAAGAAAATTTAGATAGATATTACAAAATTTATCAGTAAATATTGATGAATAAGATAATCTTAAAAATCGAAGGTAATATAAATTAATCAAATTTTTAAAAATAATGTTCGTTAAAATTAAAATTAATTATTAATTTTTTCTTTTGAAAATTTTAAGATGGTTTAGATGAATATATTTTTATAAAAATGATATGTTATTAATTTAATTTACGTTTTCGATAAAATATTGAATACTACCTATCCTCTAAGATTTATTAATTGCTTAAAATTTTCAAAATTCATAATTCTAATCTTTTGAAATTTAATAATTACGTTATAAACTGATAATAAAAATTAATAATATTTCATATCTTAATTAAATTCAATGTTTTTATAAAATTCTCTAGGCTATATTATTTAATACTGGTAATTTACAGTGAATCAGATTCGAATTTAAGTAAAAAATATTCAGATTTATTCATTGAGTAATAAAATATCATCAAATAATAGTGTTCCATTGTACTGCATCATCAATGATTATATTTTAATATCTATTTAAAATAAAAATATAATCGTTTTCTAAATAAAATTTTCTGAATTTCTTCGTTAACAAATGTTTATAATTAAAATTTTATCTCAATATTCTTTTGATTAAAAATAAATATTTTAATTAAATTATTTATATAGCCATATGTAAATAAATATCTACAATGAAAATATATTTAAATATGTAATGGGAATTAAATCATTTCTCTTAAAATTTTTATGATATCATCGATCTATAACTAATTGATATTCATTAAAAAAGAACAGTTGATATTATATTAATATTATAATTAAATTAAATTTACAATATAATATAACCAAAGCATTTAATTCATCAGTGAAAGCATTTGCTTACATTACATATGTAATCATAGACATTTTAAAAGGGAATTAAATTCCTAATACAATGATGACACAAAAAGTAATAAATTAAATAATTATTTAACAACTCTAATAAAAAATATAAAATATAGAATCAATCGTTTTATGTTCAAAATATATCTTTGATAAAAAGAGTTAATAATACACTAAATATGAATAAAATTCGATTCAAATTATCAAAGTTTATACAAATTCAAATAGTAATTCGAAATATTGAGTCTTTTTGTTATCTCATCATACTCTTATTTATATAATGTATAGAATTTTAATTATTAGTTAATAAAAATTTATTTTTATAATAATTGAAGAATATCTGATATCTTTGAATAAGGTAATATGACATTTTTTCATATATTAAATATATGTTTTAAAACACATATATAATGTAATTTAATAAATAAAATGGATTATTTATAAAATAAAATCAATTATTTTTATATATATTTAGACTTTGAAATAAATATTGATGAAAACAAATTTATTTAAAATAAAACTAAATAAAATGAAAGAGGTTTTTGTAAATATATTGAATAAATAATTTCGTAAAAATTAAAGATGAATATTTCTACCAGCTTAAAGTATATAAAAGAAAATAATTATCAATTTTTTTATTAATTTCAAAATGTATGTAAATAAATTATGTCAAGATATATTCTTTGATTTTATGCTAATAATAGATAAAATTCAACCTTGTATTATTTTTTGCCTTTTATAAGATTTTTTTGAGCTATTTCCTAGATAAAATATTCAACATTCATAGAACTTAAAATTATTAAATAATTTTTTCAACACAAATTAATATTGAAACAATTTTAGAAGTAAATTTATGTTCTATATTTTTATAATAATTAAGATGTAACTTACTTAAATTAAAAATAATTTAATTTAAATTTATCTTTATTTGACATAAAATTTTAAACATGAAACAACATAAATAACTCGTTATGTTATAGTTGGTATGATATTTTCAGTTTATAATATTATAAAAAAGAAAATATGTTCTTGTGTTAAAATTAATTTTATGGCAAAGAACTGAAATTATTCTTAAAATATAATTTTATATTAATTTATATTGTATTTTATTTGTAAATAATTTTGTAAATATACCCTCTTATGGGTGAATTTTTAAATTAAAAATTTTTATCAATTGTTATATTTCAAAAATCAAGATTTAAAAATTTATGATTTTAGGAGATATAATCGTTTAAAATAATTTAAATGTGTGATATTATATTTTTATTTATCAAATATGTGAATTCTATAATTTCAACTGTATACAATTTTATAAATAATGTTATGCATTTGTAAATTTTTAATGAACAATAAGTAAATTTAATATATCTTTGGGAAAATTCAACATGACTATGTTTTTATTTCAAAAATGAAAATTCTTTAAATATTATCAAATGATTTAAATTCATTAAACATCACATGAAGAGATCAGATTTCAAAATAAACAATTATAAATTTATAATTTAAAATTTTCTGAATATGATAATGTTTTCTGTACATTTATGAAATAAATAATTTTTAAATCAATCAAAATTATATTTTTACCTTTTACCTTTCTTTTTAAATAAATTTGTTGGAAATAAAACATTAAATAGTATTATTAATCTTTATCATCTAAAATCTATAAATTTATCACATTAAAAATCATGGTAATGTGTATTGGAATTAATAATATTATTTTTAAGTGTTATATTTTAAAATATATTTAAATTTATATCGAATTCTATTTAATATTTTGATTAATTTTAATTAAACATAAATTTATGATGTATAAATAATTTTGTATATTTATATTATTATCATCAATTATTAAATAATTTTAATAAAATCTAAGAATAATCTGATAATTTGAAGGTTCTCAAAACAGTTTATATATATTGATTTTAACATTTTTAAGAAAACTTAAATCCTCAATATTTTTAAAAGATGAGAATATAAATTGAATCTCGATATAACGAAAACAGTATTTCAACAACAATTTATATTTTTGTCCATACATCAATGTTTATTTTATAAATAAACTTTAAGTATCTGAATAATATATGGTTACATTATAAAACTCAAATATTATATCCTTAGATTTTTAATAAAATATCTGTTGAATAAATCAAAATTAAAAAATAGTATTAACTTGAATTTTTAATGATTTGCTTGATGATTAAAATTTTTATTTCCAAAAATAATAAGGTGAATAAAACCTTTCTTCAATGAAATATGCAAGAAATTGTCAAAAATTCATAATCTATAACCATGTAAAAATTAATTTTATATGAGATTAATATAATTAACTGATTTTTAATTTTTTTAAATTCATGATCGTTATCTATTTAATCAAATAAAATACCATACGATATCAAAAGCCTATCACATGAAAAATTTTGTTTAAAATTAACAAAATAATTATAAATTAAATTTTGATTTTATCGTATAAATTTTGATTTTTGAGAGTTAAATATTTCTCTCAAAATTTAAAGTGTTAAAATTATCAAAAATATCATGCATACAATATTTTCTGTATAGTGGTTTCAAACAAAATGACCTGAATATTTTAACGTAAAAATATTATTTCTTGTGTGAAAATGCAAATAATTATGAGAATGAATTGTTAAAATTAATATTAAATAGATTTAAAATATATATTCAGTCAAAATAACAACAGTTTAATAAAAATATTTTTATTAAGTTAATCTATTAATCATAAATCAATTCTATAAACATTGATGAATATTTTAATCAATAAAAATAGATTAAAAATGTTATAAAATTTACAAAAGATGCTTCTAAGATTTATTTTTGACATCTTAATGAGTTTTTAATTATTTTATGATAATGTATGTTATGATAAAACATTTTTATGAGTTACAGCTTTTTCAAAAATCTTTAATTTATTATGAATTAAAAATATTTTGAATTTTTTAAATTTCTTATTAAATATAATCGTTTTAGCTAATATTTTTCATAAAAAATATGATTAAATAAATTTTTTAAATGTTTGACTTACATAATAGGTTGAATTTTAATACTATTAATATTGTTATGTTTTAATCTTAGAAATTGTGTTCGTTGTATGGTTCAATAATACGTTATAAAAATAAAAGTATTTTAAGATGAAAATAATAAATATAAAAATATTTTGAATGATATTTTTGATTAAATAAAACGTTAATAAGGAATAGATTATTGACGTGTTAAAATATTGTAATTATTCAAAACAAAAAAATAGATTAGAAAGAATTTTTTTTGGTATTTTGGATCTTTTAAATGTGAATAAATAATTTGACAGAATATCATTTCTGATAAAATTGTGAAAAAAATATTAAAACATATTAATTCAGAAATACTGATGAATTTATATTGTTTTTAATTCTTACTTTAATTGAAAAATAGAACAGATTGATATTTGTTATTAATTATTATTTGAAGATCATGTAAATTTTTAGAAATGTTATGTCTTAAAATTTATCTATTTCATTGTTAATTTGTTATAATGACACAAAAATTAAAAATATTTTGAATTTTTAATTTCTTATTAAATATAATCGTTTTAGCTAATATTTTTTCAAAAAAATATGATTAAATAAATTTTTTAAATGTTAGACATACATAATAGGTTGAATTTTAATACTATTAATATTGTTATGTTTTAATCTTAGAAATTGTGTTCGTTGTATGGTTCAATAATACGTTATAAAAATAAAAGTATTTTAAGATGAAAATAATAAATATAAAAAATATTTTGAATGATATTTTTGATAAAATAAAACGTTAATAAGGAATAGATTATTGACGTGTTAAAATATTGTAATTATTCAAAACAAAAAATAGATTAGAAAGAATTATTTTTGGTATTTTGGATCTTTTAAATGTGAATAAATAATTTGACAGAATATCATTTCTGATAAAATTGTGAAAAAAATATTAAAACATATTAATTCAGAAATACTGATGAATTTATATTGTTTTTAATTCTACTTTAATTGAAAAATATAATAGATTGATATTTGTTATTAATTATTATTTGAAGATCATGTAATTTTTAGAAATGTTATGTCTTAAAATTTATCTATTTCATAGTTAATTTGTTATGTTAAAAAAATTAAAAATATTTTTAACATTGAATCATGGAATGTATCTAATATATTTTACAAAAACTGTTTAAATATGATTTTATTCAAACCTAAAACCTTAATTAGCGTCAAATACGAGATTTAAATTCCTGTTTTTTAAATTGATATATGTCTATCATCTTTTAATCATTAAATATTTGAATTTAATCAAAGTATAACAACACAAAATAACGTCTTGGTAATTTTTTATGAATTATCAAAGCTTGCGATATATATTATGAATATAAAATGGATTTAAATGTCATAAAGAAAATCTAACTTAATATTTATCAATCACAAAATGTAAAAATACAAAATTATGATTTTTATAAATTAAAAATATTTTGTATATCTATGTTAGATTAAATATATTTTCATTCTAATGATTTTATAAGATAGTCTACATATATTGAGTTGGCAAATGATCAGAAATAAATGCTTTTATTAAATGATCAATTTAGGTGATTTCAAATGTATAGTCTAATTAACATTTATCTTTTGTATAAAATATCCAAATGTAAGGTAAATTATGAAATATATTTATTTATAAATACCAAAGATAAATTTACATTCTCAGTCAATCATAATGCATATTTTATAGATTATAAGAAACTCATAACAATTTTTTAGTATTTATCATAATTTTACTGTTATCTAAATCTATTAATTTTCTGATAACATGGCTAAAGATTATTAACATTAAAAATGATAGTTTCATAAATTTAGACTTTATTTTAAAATTTTTAAAAATAATATAAAAAATATTCTTCTGGTTATATTTTAAAGCATAAATAATTTTTTTAAATATATATTTAAAAACATTCGATATATATCTGATTAAATTTAAAATTTAGAATCCGTAAGAGAATATATTACAGCGTATTAATAAATTATTAAAGATATGAAGTTATCTTTATATTTTGATAATTTCCTATTTTCGTTAAATCGACTTAAATATTTTTTAAAAGCGTATTTATTTCTAATGAGAATTTATTAATTTTAATAAAAGCTTAATTTTTGGAAGATGATATATATTAAATATATTTGATTCAGTACGTAAAACTAACATACAAAATTCTATTTTAAGTTATATATGTAAAATAATTTATTAAATCAATCAATTTTGCAAAAGATGGGAAATAATAAAGTTTATTTGATTCAAGTAATAATATGTTTAATGAAGTTAATTTCTAAAAATCTACGTTCATAAACAAATAATTTCTCTAAAATATATGCTCATTAATTTACATTGCAACTTTTTTAGGCATATTATATATGATTCTCTGATGTGAGAATAAATTTTTTAAATTATAATTTATTGTATAATTATTTGGAAAATATCAATTCATTCGCTGACAAAATTAGATATCAAGAGCATTAATAAATATTTTTTATCAAATATGTTTTGATTAAAAATAAATAATGCATTAAATAAAAATTTTTGAACTGTTTATCGACACAAACATTTTTTCGAAAACTATTTTTCTCTTTCAATGCGAATTATGTTGGAAAAACAACTATTGGTTGAAATGTATAAAAATACATTGATAATCACCATCAAAATTTTACTGCATAATGTTTGCTTTGTTTAAATCAATATATATATTTAATGAGAAAGGATATCATTTGTTTTATTATCTTAGTTTTTAAGATTTGAAATAAAATAGAATTATAATATATATGAATCTTGTTAAAATGATAACTTTTTCATTGTTAAAAGTAAAAAATCTCATAATTTTATTATCAAAAATTATTATCTATATTTTTACTCTATTTAAAAGATTTATGATACATATATAAACTTTAATTGATCATTTAGTGCATATGTGTAATTAAATTAAATGATTAATTTATAATATGTTTAATAATTCGTTCAATATGAAATTTAATTAAAATATTTTATTTATTTATATTAATTAAAAATATATTAAGAATTGAAATTAAAATATTTGGTTAAAATTGAAACAATGTGATAATTGGACGATAAATAAAATAATATTTATATTCTGAACATTTAAATCTTCTATCTAACCAACTCATTATTGAATGTTTTTAAGAACATAAAAAAATTAAAATATTAATTTTTATCACAGTATTTGTAATATTCACTCCATTTTTTGAAATAAATTATTTAATTTTCGATTTAATTTTAAAAAGGAATAAGTTATTAAATACATTTTTATTAATGACATGAATATATATCATTTAAAAAACTAATATACTATTATATTTCTGTTGATAAGAATGTCAGATTAATAATATTATTGGAAAAAATTTGATTTGGCGATATTGAAATAAATATAAAAATATATTTTAAAAGATAAATATAAGATAAAACAAATTGTCTTAATTTTAACTATACTATTAAAAGCGCAAATTAATCTACGATATAGATAAGTTTTTTCAAATTTAGTATCTTTTAGTTTCGCTCCATTTTTTAATGTTCTTAATTTTTAAATAACTGCCTTTATACTTGATATGTCGAGGTTTAGTTTCTGTTTATTTTCAAAGTTCAACAGGTTCTGACTGATAGTTTTATTATCTTTCCTTATGCCATTTCAAATTTAACAACACACTTCTTCATATCTCTTTCAATGTGTTTGGTTACTTGACACCAGATATGTTATATATTCAGAACTTACATCTAACAGTTATTCTAGACATGCTAGCGATAGTTGTTTGCAATAAAAATTCTCACAAGGCTTACTTATCTATCTTCACATTTATTTGATGTGTCAAAGTAAAATTATACTTATATTGAGATCCACAGATAATTTATTTTTATCTTTTAGCTTTAATTCATATATCACATGCAGATAATTTAAGATGTCTTCTACGGACTCGACCAGTTCATTCTGACGAGCAATCATATATGCCAAATTGATATATATATATAGATTATTTGAAAGTGTATATATTATTGAAAAAATATTTTCATTTGTATAGATAAAAAGTGCAATATTTAAATTTTTGCATCATTATGACCATTTCTTGCTGCAGTCATCTTAATATACCTCTGATATATTTAATGTATTTTTTCTACAATATCATCGCCTTCTAAGTTTCAATCGTTTAGAGGGGATATTTTATGTTAAATTTTAAATATTTTTTGAATATTTCTCACTTAAAACTGTTGACGTATGTCAGAAAGTAAATTTTTGTACTTCATGTGAGAAAATTATCAGTTCAAAAAGTCTTTGACCTGTCTTATCAGCGTGTTGGTGCGATATATTAATATTCATGTAAAATCTCTGATAACCGATCAATAAACATAAATATGTATGTTCTCCAACTTATTGTCTAAAGAAAAGGGTCGATTAATATACTCGTTAATATTCTCGTGTGCCTGACGGATGTATGATAATTAATTTTTTCTTTCTTTTATATATTCAAATATGACCTTTGAAGTATTTCTTAATATTATCTGAAATTATCAATATGCCTATCTTTTATATTCAAAAAGCGTTTATCATAAAACTTAAACTATTCGATATATCCTACATTTCCCACGTGTAAATTTTGTTGGTTGATGTGATAATGTTTTTATATGCCATACTGAAGGGAATTCATCAAGTGTTTATATATGAAATCTAAAATACATTATATAAGGATATGATTTCTCGATCATTCCATAGTCTATTCATATAATGTTACGTCAATCAAAGTCATATTGATTCAGCGCAGTAGAATTTATATTTATAGATTATAGACCTTAGTTATACTTTCTCTGAGATATACTTGGTAATGACGCGAATCAGAATTAACGGAAAGTGAAGGCTCGTCTATCAATTTCATATCTTTAGCTTCAATATGCTGAAAATCAAAGTCTTATCAATCAAAAATTACTATATATATCGTTTATACTTCTAATCTTTGAACATTTGATGTATTTTTTTAATTGAGGGTCGTTTAGAAATAATATTTGGATCCTAAAAATAAAGTTTATAATTCTTTATCGACAAGATGATGACAAATATTTGCTTATATATGTAACGATAAGTAATTTCTATTATATATAGTCTACTATGTAGATTAGATTTGTTAATATATACATTAAACTTATTAGATATTGAAGTTCTTTCTGAGTAAACAAATGAACTTATCAAAATTATATATCATATTTCTTTCGTAGAAATAATGTCTTGCAGTTTCTAAAGTTACGCAATTAGTTTATCAAATTCTCATTATTATATTCATGTTTACACTCTGAAGAAATGGAATCAAATGTCAGTTAAAGTAGAGAGGCATATACTTCAGAAATAATTTTGTGAATCTGTTGAGCATTCAACATGATACAGAATAGCTTGTTAACTCAACCAGTGTTGTAGTAATCTTCTTTTAGAAAATTTTATCCATTCTACACAGATCAAGTGATACGCCTATTTAATCGATCACGAAAACCATAGCCTGCATTATTTACTTTTGAATTTACTTTTTTTCCTCTTTATCTTATGATGTGATTCCTTACATATTTTGAATTATTAAGTCAAATGAATAATTTCTACATCACAATATTCTGAAAAGAACTCAATGACATCTTACGAATATGCAAATATTCTATCACTCTTGGTGTGTTTTTAAAAATTATCTTACAGGTAGATGGCGCATTTGATAACCCAACGAATATCAAAAATATCTATACATGCATTTTCAAGGAAACAAGAAAATTATTCATTCTTTCGATCTGTTTCGCATATTTAGATTTGCATTTGTTTGAATATATATCGATAACTGAAAATATTTTAAAACACTTGAGCTTTCATCGATTTCTAGCATACAAGGTAATTCATTTGTGTCTCTATTCTACAAATTATTTTTGCCAATAACATTATATCAATAAACCTCAATCTATAAACTTTGAGAAAATTAATTAAAGATTTTCAGTTAATAAAATATCTTCAATAATCAGTTTCGTAAGCTTCTAATAAAATTGATTTACGCACGATAGATTTGTCTTATTGAAATCAAAATATTATTTACCCACATTTCATTGAATATTTGTTTTTGATTTTATCAAAAATTGCTTTATCTTCGAATAGATCAACATAATTATCAAAAATAATTTTTTTAATTGTCCTATGATGTTTATAACTCATAAATATTATTTAGAAAATACATATCTAAAATTATCTTTGAACAATTTACTTCATTACAGACTTTTTTGGTTATTTTCTAAATATTTCTAAATTTGACATGAATAAAACAGATAATAGCTATTTCAGAAAATAAATGAAAATTTTATGCAAGATATACAAATTTTTATACAATCAATAAGCATGTAAGTATTTTCATTTACTAACTAATACGTTTAATGACATAGTACTGTCAAGTTCGATATTGCTAATATTTACAGAAAATAGATAGAGATAGCAACAACAAAATATTCAGTTAACAATGAATTATGAAGAGAATATAGTCAACAGTTATTAACACATATCTAACCATTTACTGATCAACTGATCACCAGAATCGATTTTGTGCTCTATGTATATATGTTAATAATGAAATTCAATTATCATTTGTAATTTCCTCACAAACTTACAATGTGAAAACGTATTAATCTAATGAGTAAATATTTATCTCTCCATTAGTTACTTCATTATGGGATGTTTTACAGAATAAAAAGTTTAAAGATTTCGATTTTTATATTATAACTTCTACTTTTATCAATTGATTTGGTTTGTATCTTTGCAAAGCAGTTATTATTTACGCATTCTATGAACAATTTATCAATCTTCTGCTCTTGAATCTTCAAAAATCATTTCCTACGTGTTCCTCGTTATATCCATATTTTTGATTGTCGAATGTATAAGTTTTAATTTAATCATTGAATTATCAAATTAAAGTGGTAGTTATTGACAAACTTTCTAATTAATCGTCTTGAAATGCAGAATAAATATTAAATCTGGATCGTCATCAAAGATAATGATAAAAAAAATCCACAATTAAAATTTATTAAGTAACTCTCAGTAGAATTATACGATCTTTTTATTATTTTTCGTAGATCTTCTCTAAATGTTCTAAAAAAATCTTTCGATAATCTATGATAAAATAGCTTTAAAAGGTATGATATAGGATTGAAAGCTGCTGTCAGATATGTTTTTAGGAATGATGTGTATTTTTCGCTATGGTTAAGACCTAATGTTAACTCATTATAACTTTAGACAAACTCAAGCTTCTAAACATCAAAGTTTCAAATTATGGCACAACTGTCTCAAATGTTACGATAATCATATTAAAGATATATAATCATTAGGATTAACGAATATTTAGATCTATGCTGTTTTAGCGTTTCTAGGTATAAGAATTTTCTCGAATTTTTCAATCTCAATTCCAGAAATTAAGAAAATTAACCTGTTTTAATTAATAATATTAATTTATAATTTATTTTCTTATTTTTGATGTAATAAACTTTTTTTTAATTATTCCAAACACAATTTGTGAAGTATGTAAAATTATATCAAAAAATTCTTAATATGTAAATTTACTTAAATATTATATTTTTGGTTTTAATAAAATGTCTTTAAGAATACTATAAAATGGTTATCATGAATAATACTTTTCAACAATCGTTTTTGATTTCTAGAATTATAACGATAGTTTATGTTTGTCTTTTATAATATTCTTTTCGAAGATAATATGAGAAATAAAAAGAATTTTGATGTGATAAAAACATATATCTTTATGAAATTCTACAATAAAGAAGAAATATTTATTTTTTAAATCAAAAAGATTTGATAAATTATCAAATTAAATGTTCATAATGATAAATAATCACAAAATAATTTAAAATTAACATCGAATTTTATCATATTTTTAAATAAATAAATTTCAAATGGAATATTTTGTTGATTTTTGAATTTTTGAATTGAATTAATTTACTAAAATCGATATTAAATTAAAAAATTTCATAAATACATTATGTAAACAAGATTTTAAATATGACAATTATCAAAAATAAATAAAAATAGATTTCGATCTCTTTATCGTATTGTTACATGTAGAATAAAAGATATCTTAAATACTTTTCGTTTATGTATTTTTGTTATTCGTAACGAAACATCACATGTACAGTGATGAAAAAAGTAAGGATTAAAAATATAAATATATTCACATTATCTGAACAATCTTTTATATGTTTCAAGACATAATCATCATCGAAAATCATAGATATATTTTTTCGTGCGAAAAATATATATACAAAAAAATTTTATCATAATAAAAATATATTATGGGTTATAAATTTATTTAGGGATTAAATAAATCATTTTTTCTGATAATATTTTGAGTAAATAATGTTAAATATGGATAGACTAGATAATTCATCTTTGCAATTTAAATCGTCAAGTAATATTTTACCTCAAACATTTTTTTAAAAGACATTCATTAGTTTGTATAATAAAATTGTAAATATAAAATAAATTTTTATATCAATTCATAAAAAAAGCCTCTTATTGTGATAAAAAGTGATGATAAGGAGATTAAGCATTTTAATAAAAATAAAAAATATTTAATATATTTCAAAAAATATAAATTGTAAATATATCTCTGATATGTTTGTAATTATTTTAAGATCAATAATTAAGAAAATAAAATGTCTATCTTGATGATCATCTGTTTAACATTCATTTTGTAAAATATTTTTATATATTTAGAGTGAATTATTTTTTCTAATAACTATGTTTTATCGAACTTTATATTTTTTTAAATGTTAACATGAAACACAATTTATTCACATAAGTAAAAATCAACTTAATTTGAAAATGGGATCGTTAAGTATCATTAGATTTAATAATTTATGTTTTAGTTCAACCACCACTGATTTTGTCTTTTTTTCCAGATTTAAACAAATATCTAATTAAATTAATGTAATGTTATATTCCTTTAATGGTTATCACAATATATTTGTTTAATAAATTTTTATTTTAACGAAATAACAATATCGTTTGATTTGATTTATATTCGTATATTAGATTTTGATAATAAATATAAATTTTTACATAATATGTTTTTAAAGCATCAAGTGTGTAATTCAACAACGTTAAGTAGATAAAAATGGATAAACTTTTTAAGAATAACGCTTAAATAAATTTTGAAAATTCAATAATCACAAAATATAATTTTTGAAATATTTAATTTTAATCTTTTAATGTTATCAAATATAATTTATCTTTTTCGAATTTTTATAAAATATCAAAATTTATAATAAAATTAAAATAAGTCCACAAAAGATGGAGGTGAATCTTAATTTGAAGAAAATATTTCTTTATATATTATGAAAACAATGAAATGCATATATTAATATAATATTTATGAGATCCATTAAAAATTTTTATTCTGAAAAACACTTTAGAAAAATAAATATAATGAGAATTATGCAATTTAATTTTACTCCACGTTGAGCATTTTCATAATTTTAATTTATTTATAATTTTTTATAGAGTTTTTTATGCATTTCAAACAGATATTATGAATATAATTTTGAAATAATTAAATATTGTAATGTTAGATGAACACAAGATGTTTTTTGATCCTATGCAGTAAACTAAGTTTACAATTATGTTGATAATTATTATGATAAAAAATATTTGTTTGCACATTTTTTCATTTTCTCTCCTTATTTTTACAGACAATAGTGTATCATTTTGAATTCTATATAAATTGAAATATTATCTGTTATTTAATTATTTATATTTAAGGATAAATTTTGCGAAAAAAACTTTACAGATTTACTCAATTCTAGTTTAATTCTAAATTATAAAATAACATAATATTCATCATTAAATTTTCCAATATATTTAATTATAAATTATGAATTTTAATATTACCCTTAAATATAATATCTGAAAATTGCTTAAAAGTATGTTAATATGAGTATGATTAAATGATAAAGTCTTTTAAATTTTATGATATTATTTCCATTGTTGAACTTTACAGGACTAAAATTACGCATTTAATTTTCATCTTTAAGATTTTAAAATACTTATTTTCATAGGTAAAGAACAAATGCTTAAATTTATTTCAATGAATTAAAAGGTAAATAAAACAAAATTTATTCAAAATATTCAAAAAATATTTTTATAAGAATATGAAATAATTATTATCAAACATCCTACATGTAAAATTGAAATCAATAAAATTGAAGTTTTATCATTATTTTATATGGAATAATTTGTCAAAATCTTATTATACATTTTTTGTTTAAAAATTAAACACGGCGCATATCAAAGATAATGTTTTTACATTTTTTAATAAAAATGAAATGTATTATTTGTATATATAAATTTTTAATTATTGTATAATTTATCAATATATAACTCAGAATGATAATTTTAATTCAAAATTTAGAATTTTTACAATATTCGTTTTTAATTTTAATTCTAGAATTACAATTGTGTTTAAAATGATAATAATGTTTACTACGATAATTCTCTTCATCGTTTAAATATAATCCTTAAGTAAATAATGAAAAATTTTAATCAAATGATTTTTAGGTATGAAATATATAGCAATATTTTATATTTTACAATACCTCAAGACATAACAATATATTTAAAGATAATTTGTATTTCATTCCATTTAAAGTCATTGAAAATTTATTTTTAATTTTTTTGATTAAAAAAATTTGATAGAAGAAAATAATAACAAAAATAACCAAATATTCTATATTTATTTTTAAAATATCTCTATAATTAAAAAATACCAGATAATACACATAATATTTACGTCGTTTAAATTTAAATATAAAGATAACATTTATCATTTTATCTCTTTGTACTTTTATTTTGAAAATAAAAATTATTTTTTTCAAAATAAGTTCATATATATATATTTTTACTAATTAATATGTAATATATATAAATGATGAATTATCCAATAAATTTTTATGTTCTATAAAATCAATGGCAAATTGATTTTGTAAAATTATTAATCTCAACAGAGTTATATTTAATACAATATATGGAAATTTAATTTAACGTATATAAATCGATAGTTATAATGTATTTCGCCTTTGAGTTGTTTCGCCATCATCATATGTATAATTTTATATATTTCTCAATAAAAGAAACATTTTTATAATGAATACATTTCAAGATAATAAATATCGATTCATCATTACAAATTAATGAGATCATATAAATTTCTGAGTCGAAATTATATGGCAATATATAATTAAGAAGTATTGGGAATTTTTATGTTTAAAAGATACAACTATTGATTTAAATTACCTTTATTTATTCAAAATAAATATTATTCTCAAAATTGAGTTTTTATGATCTCTTTTAATCGTTTGTTTCGATCATGTGTGATCATTTCATTTTTATGAAAATATGATCGCATTTTAATTACATGCAGACTTAAATTTTCATTATTTATAAAGGTATATTCATGAATTTTTATTTGTAAAGACGTCTGAGATTCAACGTATTTACCAATTTGTTCAAATTTTGAAGAGTATGATTAATTTTAAATTATCAAAAATTTAATCTACAGGAATCATATTCAAATATATTTGAAAAAATTTGGCTTGATAAATTTAATCAAATATAATACATGAGAAGATGATACTGTTAGTAATAATTATATTTAATAAATAATATCGTTAAAAATAAATAAGAAAAATAAATATCACATTTAAATTACTATGTACAAAGTGAGTATTAAGCTATAGATTTAAAAAACATGAATAAATTCGGTTATTATGTTTTGTAATATTTCAGATAAATCATAAAAAAATTCAAACAAGTCTAGAACAATTATCAAATTGAAACTGTAATCATCATTTGAAAGACATTTAAACTTAAATATTTTTTGATCTTTTTACAAATTAAAAATATCTAAATAATTTTTATATTAAACGGAGGGGAACAAATGTTAAAAATCAAACATAAATCAATTTTTTCAATCAAATAACATATCAACATGAATTAACAATAAGGTTATCAACTTATTCTTATGATATAAGTTTTGAAAAGATATTTTGAAATTTATTAAAATTCCGATATTAAGTAACATTAACTTATTTTTATAGATACAAAATTTTCAAATTTCATTCATCAAATAATATTACAATTCATTTATAATTTTAAAAACACTTGTGTAAATAAACGATGATTTCATGTATATATAAAATAAATGCACATTGATAAATCAAAAATATATATAAATTAAAAATTTATCATGTTGTAACAGTAAACATATTATATCATAAATTTAAAATCTGTGAGATAATATGTTCAAAAATTACAATTTTAACTGATAGTTAATTTAAATATGTATTAAAACTTTAAATTTATTTCGTTGTTCTTTTAATTTCTCAAAGAATAATGTGATACATATTTTCTTGATCAAAAATATATTTTGACTTTAAATGTTTTCTATAAAATTATAGTTAATATTTCATAAAATGCTTTTAATGATATAAAACACGATTTAATGTCTTCAAAATATATAAAAAGCCTTTTTAATAAAATAATTGATTATTTAAACAAATTATAATTTCAGCATGTTTTTAAAAAAGAATCTTTCTGGAAACATATAAATTTTTATTTTTGAATTTTTACTTGTTAACTATATATGCTTAATTAAAAAATAAAATAATACGATAAATAGATTTATTAATATTCTTAAAATTTTTTATAAACAAATCTTAATTAAATTCAAATTTAATATTTCATTTGATTTATATGTTAGGCGTTATAAATATTTAAAATTTGCGAGATATATTCTTTAAAATATCGAAAATGAGTATTCAATTTAAAAATTAATTTTATTAAAATCGTATTAAATTATATCAAAATTATTTTCTGATAATAGTTTATGTTAGTAAATATTATAATCAACCGTGTTAGAATATACATAAAAATCTTTAGTCGATCTGTGAAATATTAAAAGTGATCCAGCCTTAAGCAATATACTTTATTTTAAACTAAATTGTCATATTAACGAGTTTGCTAATCGTTCCATGAATTTTAAAAATTAGAAAAAGAATTTATATTTATGATGCATTAAAGTTAAATAATAAAATAAAAATATGGATACAATGAATTAAAAATAGAATTTAGTTAATATATAACAGTTTTATATTTTGATTATTTAATTCTTATTAAACTGTTAAATTAAATGAAAACCCATATTATAGATTTCATGAAATATTGAATTTATGAAAAAACGCAGATATTAATTGTGAAACGTTATAAATATCTATAATATAATTTAGATAGAAATACAGCATATATCCTATTATTTATAAAGATTGTATAATATTTGAAATCGAATTATTTTTTATCCTAAAGAATACGGCATATAATTGCTTATCGTGGTAAAATTAGCTAAGATCTATGAACCGTTCATTTCCTAAAACATAAAGTTCAATAATTATACGTTAATTAATTTCATAGTGTTCAAACATAATCTTAAAATTAAAATTATTTTTCAAAGATTTAGTTTATGTGATTAATTCCGAAAAATCAAAAAATAATCGTTTTGATTAAACATACATATAAATGACTTAATTACTTTTAAAATTTACAAATATATTTAAAAGTGATTTTAGAAATACTGTTTATTATTGTATAGATTAAAATGTGCATTAAATTTTATTTAAACATACAATATTTTCGAAAATATATCAAAACAATTCTGTTGTTAATATTAAAGAAATAAATGTGAAAATTTTATATATTTTCATAAATAATGTCGGAAATTAGATTTTTAAGGGTTAATACAAAAAATGAAACTAAATTTGATTAAAATAAATATGTAAATAAAAATTTCATTTTGTTATTTTTAAAAATTGATCGAAAAATTTTTTCCTATTTGTTTATATATTTTTAATTTTCAAAATAAATTAATGTATAATATAGTTTTAAAACACATCTAGTATATTTCTCATATTGTATAATTATCAAAATAATTTTTAGATTTTGGTTTAATAGCTAATTGACTTTTATTTATATTCTCATCGATAGAATTCTTAATTTATTGTTAGTTCTTTAATGATTCTCTTGAGTTTTTATGGTGAGAAAATCAATAAACGTTAAGATAAATTTATTTTAACATTATTTATAATATTTGATAAATATATTATTTTTATTTTAGTGTACTTTAAATATTATATTTGTTAACTTATATAAATATGAAATCAATTTTCATTGAAATTGTAAATACTTAATAATTTTCTTATTTGATTTTTTCAAAAATAAATTTAAACATGTAATAAGTATTTGTCAAAATATTCAAGATTCACAAATATTTTTTTATATTGTACTAATCAAAAATTCAAACCACAGAGATGATTTGTGTTGGTCATGCAATTTCATTAATATCATCATTTTGCATTATTTAATATGATCAATATTCCTCATTAAATAACTACTTGTCATGAAAAATAATGTTTAGTTTCATTAATCATATGAATAACTTTTTTAAATAGAAATAAACTTGTAATAGCCCATAATTGTAGGAGTTATAAGTTAGTAATATAAGATCTTATAAAATTTTAATTACATATATCTTTGTATATCAAAATGATTATTAAATCCATTGATGTGGTTTAAAAAATTTCCTATTTAATAACGTATAGTTTTAATTTGCCGACGTCATATTTATTTGTATTTCTTTCAAAACACTACTTTTAAGATTGAAATTAACTTTATCAATAAATCATAAAATGAATGTATGTTAATTGTCATGGTGTTAAATGTTATCTTGATTTTTATCCATTTATGAAGATATTTAAACGTATCATCATTTTATCTAATTTATTGCTGAGATAAATCTTACATTTTCTTTTCATAAATTTGTCATATGTTGTGTTTAATTGGATTATTTTTTACATTTATACTCACGACGAGTAATTTTTTGAAAAATAATTATTGTCGAGATTGAAATTCATTGATTGATCTAATATTTAGTTAAAATATAATGATAATTAAATATTTATGTGATTGATTTAATAAAATTGAGATATTAACATAATTAATACGATTTTATTTACGATTATTAAATTCTATACCATAATATCAAGGTATCAAAATATTTTTGTGTTTATGTTTATAGATATATTTTCAGCTTATTTTCTTGAAAAATTATTGTATTTTTTAAAATGAATTAAAAATTTTTTAACAATATTTCAGACATAATTTTCATATATTTACTCTTTAATAATATTTAATAGTTGATATATTATGAAGCAAATCTAAAGTATTTTCAATTTAAGGAAATATTCTTGACTTTACATATAATTTAAGAAATTAATGATTATTTTAAAATGAGAAGTTAAAAATATTTAACAAAAATATTTATTTTTAATTAAATTAATTCAACATATCAGCATTTATAAAACTTTCAAAAATACAAATAAAAGTTTAAATATATCATAAAAAATTCCATTTTTAATTTTTCAATCTGAAATACTTTCTTCATTTTAGATAATTTTTTCTAAAGTAAAAGATAATATTAAACATACACATTATTGATGATAAAAATGTCTTCTCTCGATTTCATAAATTATAGTGTTTTTGATGTAAAATTTCATATATACACATTTATTTAATTATAATCTCACATTGTGATAAATTTCTTTATATTTTATATTTCATCTTTATTGAAAAAAGAATCGATATTTATAAATGAAAATTGTATAAATGTTCAAATTCTTTGATTATTATTAAATTTTTGACATTAAAAGAGGATATTGAATGTAATTTAATAATGTTAGTAACAGATAATTATTTATCACATATTGAAAAATATCGTATATTAATTTTAAAAATATTGATTGATTTTCGAAGAAGCGCCCTTGTTTCTCTAGAAATTTACAATTCAATCAAAATTAATTTTATAGAAATTCATAAATTTCACCAATTTAAAAGATAAATATTACTTTTTTCAATATATCAAAGATAAGTAATCACCTTTTAATCAATCATAGATATTTCATGATATATGATTTAATTAAATATATTCATTCAAGTTAATATGATTTTAAACATGATAAAAAATAAAAATTTATAACAACGATAATTTTATATATATAAATATGTTTCTTTTATAAATTTATGATTTTCAGAAATTCTGTAAAATCCTTTTATCTAATTTAAATTTGAAAATTTATTTTGTTATATATCCAGATCGATTTAATACGAAGTTGATTTTTTTAGATTTTGTTATATATTTAATTTATAAATATAATATTTATACTTTAAATATATGTTGAAAAAAATCAAAAATGAATATATAAGTCTTAATGTTATACTAAAATATAGTATATGAAAAAATAAAGTAAAATTTTGTAGATTAAGATAAAATGTAATGCGGAAATTAATTTTCCCATCAATGTGTATAAAATATGATCAATTAACTTATTATCTCTAATTTTATTTGAATATTTTTGTGTTTTATTATGTAGGAGGTTGTTATAAAAATATTAAAATTAAAATAAAATATAATAAAATTTCAAAAATTGATTGAATAACATAAAGTGATTTCATCAACAGTGAATTATTTTTATTGCTTCTACTTGATATATATATTAAGTTAAAAGTTTTAATTATGCTTAATTTTCGCGTTCAGGTTTTAATCCATGGAATAAATTAAAAAAATTAATTTATTATTATTCAATACCACTCATAAATTTACATTTGTTGAAAATTTTGAAATTTGTATCTCTTTTAAATCATTGATTGTCTATTGGTTTTAACTATATCAGAGTTATATAAATAACTTTAATTTAAATAATCTAAAATTCTTAAATATAAATTCTTCGTAATTTTATGTTATCATTAAATTCATGCTATTTTTTATTATTATGTGAATTTTTTCATTCATAAATCATTATTGATTTTAATATTCATAAAATGAAAATAAATTCTTTTTTATCAAAATCAAACTTATTATTATAGATTTAATACTTTTTAAATGGTGTGATAAAATTTATTTATTTCTGTTTTTTCATTGTATAAATTTTGATCAATATTGTGTATTATGGGTTTAAATAAAATTGTATGGATAAACATTTTAATAGATATATATTCTTTTAATATTTCAGTATTTTAAATAAATATTTATATTTTCAATGAAAAACATTAGACATTGTCATGTTTATTCATCCCAGAACAAAAATGTTAAAAATATATTTCCTATGCATTTTACTCAAAAATAAATCAATAAAATTATATCAAATCATTTAAAACGTTTAACGTATATACAATCTGATATTTAAAACAAAAAATTCGTAACATTTTGCATAAAATAACGCTATTTATGATTTACTATGATCTATAAGGTCATTCTAGAATTATTCATATTCGATTTATTCAACAATATATATCATTTTTTCTCGTCTCAGGTTCATATTCTATGATACTTTTATTAAAACTAAGTTTTAACAGAACATTTCTATCTTAAAATAACATTCTCCAATTATTTTCGAATCGAAAATTATTTTCAATCAGGAATCGAGAAGATTATAAAAATGATATAGAATAATAAAAATAAAAAATAATTCAATAAATCAGCAATACACTGATGTGAGAATAAATGTATTTTTATATCAACAGAATCCATATTTGAAAATCACCATACAACATACAAATACACCATAATGTATGGTATTAAAAAAGATTTTATAACTCATAACTCGAAAATTTATTTTTGAATTGTTGATAAACATAGTATAATTGATCGACTAAATTCTAGATTTCAATTATTTAAGTTAAATAAATTATCTAAATCTTATTATATTCATCTTTTAATAAATTTCATAAAGATTTAATTTTTATCCTTGATTTATTTGGTTAAATAACTTTTATTTACATGAAAAATTCAAATATGTATTTATATACGAGTTGAAAATTCAAATATAGTTAGCTTTTTGAATGAATAAAATTAATTTGATTTAGATTATCAGACATCTAAGTGTAAAAGATTATTTGATTTTTATAGAAGTAATTATTGATTTAACCATGTAGGATATTAAATCATATCACTTATTATAATCCTTAATTATTTTATAAGAAACTTTATTTTTAATTATGAACTTTAAAATTTGATCATTCTGATCTTTAAAAGTTTAAACAAAGAAATCTCAAAGTCGAAATAGATAAAAATTTGAATGAAAAATTATTTTTAAATTTTTTATTTGATTGGTATATGTTCAATTTTAAACAGAAAATCTTTTCTTGAATTATTAAATAATTTTATATTAAAAACTGAGATATTGATAAAAGATTAATTTTTAATTTTCAAAATACCTCAAATTTATATAGAATAAATGTAAAATATCAATTTACGAAATCATTGATTTGTCAAAAAATGATGAATATGAAACCTATAAATTCTGAAATTTATAAAAATGAATTTAAATCATATGTTATTGATAAATAAATTCAGATTTAATTAATAATTCATCTTTTATTTGTAATTGTTGAATGTGTCATTTATATTTTTAAGTTATATGTTTTTGAACGAAAGTTATGAATATTAGTTAATCTCTAGATTTAATAATAATTTTTATAATTAAGTGTTGGCAAATCATTTTTCTTTCAAATGTTAATCATAGGAATTTATTGTTTATTTTTTTATGAAATTGTAATTTCAAGAATTAAAATAATGCGTCCTACGAAAAATATGAAAAATCAAAATTTAAACAGATAATATAAAACTATATCTAACATCAATAACACGAAAAAATTATGTTGAGAGAACTTAATGTATAGTGATTTAATCTTAAAATATTATTATCACGATATATCTAATGTAATTGAAAGTGATATATCATCCAAAAATTATATCTGGTAAAGGATGATATAAAACTATGATGTTTACAGATATATCTCTTTGATTGGTAGATTTTTTCATATAAATCAACATATATTTTAATAAAATGTGGTGATATTTAGCATCCATAACTTTTTAGATTGTATATTTTAAGAAATATATTAATAAAGCTACGTTCTTAGCTTATATATTTTTGATATATTTACAATATCAACCAACCTATAAATGCTTCATTTGAAATTATAACGATATTTTTATCCTTCATTCCGTTAAAATGAATAAATTATTTTGATTATCAAAGATTTGAGATTTTAAGAAACTTTATAAAATGTTGGATACAGCTAAAAGATATTATTGATTCTAATTTTTATGTGTAAATTAAGAAATCGATTTTTGGTTGTTTAATATTTTTAATACAATCATAATAATTTATTTTATATTCGAATATAAACTAAGAATTCTTATTATTGTTTAAAATATTTATTTTAAATTTAAATATCAAAAATACCAGACAAAACAACTTTATATATATCAACAGATAATTACATATGTGTTTCTCATTCCTTGGATGATTTTACGCAAAAATATTTTATTTATATCTATTCTATCAAATACCATTATAAAAAGAACTATTTTTTATAAAATATTATTAATAACATTTTTTTCCAAAACATCCACTCGAGAATAAATTTTATTTTAAGAATTTAGAGTATTAATTTGATATAATGAGCATTTCAATGTTAAAATAAGCAATTTAATTTTGATATATATTTATTAAAATTAAATTAAAAATAGATTTCATAGATTTTTATATACCTATGAAATAAATATCATTGTTAATACATTTATCAAATAAATTTTATCCATTTACGAACATAAACATAATATAAAACACTTAAAAAATGTTCTTTATAAATAAATTTACAATATAAGTGCCAGTTTAGTTTTAAATTTTATAATAAAAATTACATTTAAATAATTATTGCATATAATATATTTCTAATTTGAATATATTGATGATAACAAATAATATATAATATTTTCTGTCAAATATCTTATTTTTCAAAAATATCAAAAATTCTATCACAAATATTTAAACAAAATAAAATATGACGATTTATTTTAGTTTATAGATAATCTATAAGTATGGGACAGAATTTTAAAAACTTTTTGAAGAGCTGTTTCTTCCTTAAGTATTTTAAAAAATCAACGAACATATTAAAATCAAAACATAGAATATGTTAATTTTATGGCTTAGTTTGATGTAACTTTATTTTATTCAAATCAACTCCTTCTATTTCATCTGATATTCTTAAAATATGGAATAAATATATCTTTTAAAACTTAAAAATTCAATTTCAACAAAAATTAAAACAAAGGTAAGAATTTAATGTTCAGTATTCTTGTTATATTTTTAAATCTGTATTTATATTAAAAAATTATGCAGTTGTATTTAAATAAAAACATGTTAAAATTACAATATCAATTATTTTAAAGATTTTTATATGTGATAAAATTCTGTTTTCTTTAAAGACGACGTTGAATGATTTGTTGAATTATCATAAAAATAATATAATCTTATAATTTACATATTGTTCAGTTTTCAAAATTTGAGAATGCATTTCAAAAATTATAATTAACTTAATAAATGAACAAAAAAAGAATTTAAAAATATTTAAATTTTCACTCCTTTAATTTTAAAATTTTTACCATCTAAAATACGATAGATCTAATCAATAGAAATATTTTTTTACAAATCAGATATAACGGAAAATTTCAAAAAGTAAAATATTATTAAGGAGATTATTTTTATTTAAAATTCCTTTTAAAGATTAATAATTTACTCATAAAAATCAATACATTCGATAAAATATCTTGAATTAAATATATTTAGAAAAAAATAAACCTAGGTTTGATATATATGTGAATCTTTTTGGTTTATAATTATTTTATATTTAACTTGTGTAACTATCAAACTGAATTAACATTCAATTGAAATAATTTTTTGAATATATCGTTCAAGCACCTATTTATTGTTATATATTCGAATGAATATCTTTCATATTCCATTCATTTATATAATTTGAGGTTTGATTCAACGCATTTATTCAAATTATTTTGAATCTCTTGATATATTGGTATCAAAGACACTTGATTGTTTTATCACATCAAATAATAACTAAACATTATATTTTTAGCACGATAGCGCATTTATGATTATTTATTGTTTAAAAATTTTAATAATCATCAATTTCTTGTTTAAATTAATGACATATAGACGAAAAATATTTTTTTAATACAGCAGTATTATTATTCGTTTTTCGTAGGAGAATTTTTCACTTTTTTCATAATTAATCTAATGATTGGTATGATTGTATATATTAAAGATTGCATTTTTAACATAAAAAATTCACAGTTAATTCAACTGAGATCCACTTCAAAAATGGAAATATTTTTGTTTATAATAACACACAAATGATAATTTTATATCTTAAAAGAAATTTGGAAAAAAACAATGTTAATATTCATAAAATAAATTAAAATATGGTGTTTATATACAAAATAAATTCCCTTTTTAGATTTGTCTTTGAAAAGAAATATTTGAAATTTAACAATTCTAAAATAATAATTTAAAAATATTTCATGTATATATTTATATTTACATTTTATAATATACTAACAGATTATATTTGCAAAATTAAAACTATTAATTCAAATTTAAATAAAATTCAAACATTATTTCATTTAAAGTCTTAAGGTTAATAATTGCATTCCTTTAAAATCAATATCTATCATCGTTACAAGTTGATTAAGTTAAACAATGATATTCATAAAATTCTCTTCGAAAATGTTATATTTTGCTAAAAAGCTATTATATATTTAAATATGTTAAAAATCTATGATAGTATTAATCAGTTTAAATATTTTTAAGGAAATTTATGATTCATATATTAAAGATATTTTAAATCTGATAAAAAGATCTAAAAGGTTATAATTTATCGAATAGAACTAATTTTATTTAAAATGATGTTTGAATATTTATCTTTTTAGGATATATTAAAATTGATATCTCGATTTATTATTTAATATATTTTTATAATTATCTTACTATATGTTCATTATCTTGAAAATTTTGAACTTATTGATAATATTTATTTTTCTTAAAAGTTTAAAATTGAGAAGAAAATGATAGTTCTTAATATTCGAAAATATATTTATACATATATAATGTGAATGATAAATTGTATAACACATAATGTAGAATTGAATTTTCAAAATAATTAATCATAAGTTTCCTTCCTAAATTACAATATTAAAGACATATTGTTTTTTATTGATTATTTTTCAAATATAAAAATAAATAAATTTTGATAGAGTTATTTATTTTTATCTTAGGTAAAACATTTGTAACAAAAATAATTAGATTATTATGTTTAACCACTTATATGATTTATTCTTTATAATTAATACAATTTTGAAATGAATATCTATGGATATTTTTTTAAAGTATCAAGATCGATAAAAATGATTTTTCTATCATTTGAGTAGCATCGTTCTATTTTTACTAATCTTCTCAACATTAATATTATTTGGCAAAAATGAATCTATAAACTTTTACATGATTTAATCTGTCATTTTGATAAACTTTTTCAATGTAAAAAAATTAGTTTAAAAACTAATTTTTTATCTGGTATATTCTCCAATTTTCACGAATGTGTCAAATAATTTATTTGATATCTTTATTATTCCTTTAAAATGTAAGAATTTATTTTTGATCTAAATATGATTTATATATCTCTAATAATCTGTTAGTAAACATTAGGTTTCCAGACAATATGATAATAACTGTCATATCTATTTTCAAATCATAAATATAGATATAAATAACAAATGATATTTAATTGAGGGTAATAAGTTGAGTTTTTTTGAAATTATAATAATATAATATTAAAAATTTTATTCATTTAATTTTTCATAGAATGAAAAGAAATGATTTATCTAAATCAACTAAGAGAGGTACAAAATTTTTATAAGTTAATTTTTTAATTTATAATTCAAATTCATTCATATTTTAAAAACTCATATATAATGATTTAACGATAATCTATGAAAAGAAAAAACATTAAATATGCTTATAATCTAATCTTTATCGATCTATCTTCTCTCGATCTATTTGCAAAATCTTAAATTAACTCTAAAATCTTTTAATTATCATTTTTAAAACGTGATGACAAATTTAAATTACATTTGAATATTAAAATCTACGATAATAAATATCCTTATATTTAATTGTTTATTTTTTTGAATTATTATGTTTAGTTAAATTAAATGATAGCAACCCAATAATCTTGATTATTTTTATTAATTTTGTTTCAAGAATTTAGACTCATAATTGAGATTATATAAAAATTTATAAATGAGGGAATAATCGTAGAATCTTCCACGTTTTTCCATTACATCTGATTTTATTTTTAAAGATTTTTATATTTAATATTATGTGATAGTATATTTCTAAATAAAAGCAATTAAAGATATAAGTCATCTTTTTTTATTTATAGGGTTTCCCAGCAAATAACGTCAGTTTCCCAAAAATTAACGTCACTTCCCAAAAATTAACGTCACTATCCAAAAAATTAACGTCATATTAAAAAAAATCAAATAAATAAATAATTGGAGTAAAAATTAAAAGCCGAAATATTATTATTTTGTAAACACTTTGAAATCAACGTCTTAAGTAATTTTTTAATACCCTTAAATGACTGAGGAAGAGAATCACATTAACAATGAAAGAATTATAAAGAGAAGAAGGACTTTATCCACTGAACAAAAACGAGCAATAACAGAATATTTAAATCATGGAATACAAATCTCAGAAATTGCTAGAAGATTATTAATTCCTCGAACAACTATATCTACATTTTCCAAAAGGTTTTTTGATGGGAGGGAAACAGTAAGACGAGGTCGCTCACAACAAACAAAGCTGAATGATCATCAAAAGGCCAGACTTCTTCAGTTGGTTAATGATGATCCTACACGAACACTTGAAGCATTGAAAACAACCATTGAGCGGGAATTTAATATTCAAATAAGTAAAAGTTCGATTGATCGTTATTTAAACGATTTTCATTATTCTATAAAACAATTAACTCTTGTTCCAGAGAGCAGAAATTGTGAAAGAACCATTCAACTGAGATTTGAATATGCAATAAATTTTAGTAATTTGCATTTTAACGTGGAAGATGGTAGTTTTGTTTTTATTGATGAAGTAGGTTTTAGTGTTGCAACTAGAACGAAAAGAGGGCGAAGCTTAATAGGAGATCTGCACATTTACGAACACGTTCAATAAAATCAAGGAACATTTCTGTAATAGCTGCATGTAATAAATATGGGATGATAAATCATCATATTCAAGATAATTCTGTAACCGGTATTCAATTCAAAGAATATTTGCTGCAATGTAAAGAGGTATGTATTGAAAAGGGAATTATCGAGCCGATTTTTATAATGGATAATGCCCGCATCCATCATTTTCGTAAATTACGTGAAATACAATTGAAAAATATAGTAATAATTAATTATCTTCTTCCCTATAGTCCCATGCTTAATCCAATTGAAAATGGATTTTCCAAGTGGAAAAATTACGTTATAAGGGAAAATGCACAGAATGAAAGCGAACTGAAAAATATTATTCAAAATGGATTTAATATAATTACTTCTTCGGATTGTAGTGGTTATTTTCGAAAAATGCTTGGTTATATTGAGAGGTCCAAATCCCGTGAAATTATACTTGAATAGTTAAAAAATGATCTTTTATTAATAAAAATTTTTATCTATTTTAATTTTAATTTATTTTTATAACAACAATTATTTATTTATTTGATTTTTTTTAATATGACGTTAATTTTTGGGAAAGTGACGTTATTTGCTGGGAAACCCTATATATTCTATATAATAAAATCAACTATCCGAGAATTATTAAAAATTAACTTTTATCGTATAAGATATGAAATATGATAGTTTTTTACGTTATGATTCAATTAATATATTTCATGTTTTTCGGTTTAGGGTTTATAATATATATCACAATATTTTTGATTTCATCAATATAAGATTTAGTCGATTAATTATTTAATATTTAATTTAAAATTTATAAAATAATATCTTTTTAAATTACATAAACCCACTTTGAAAAATATATCTTAATAAATGAGATTTTTTGAGTATTTATTTAAAGAAACTGTATTTTTATATTAAAATTTATTACTAATAAAAAGAAATTTGTATTTAAGTCATAATTGATTTATATAATTTATTCGTATATTTCAATATGTCCAGTCAACGATATTTTTTGTAATTTATATCCGATATATACATAAAAAAATTAAGTGAATATTTCAAATTATATAATTGAAGACAGTAATTTTAATTTTATATTACTAGATAAACCTTTCTATAAAAAAATGAATTGTTTTCAAGGATATTCTGTGATAAGATTTCTTAAATTTATTCAATTAAATATAAAATAAAAAACATTTTTATTAAATGTGATATAAACGATAATAAAAAAATAATATTTGATTAATTTATTTGTATAGAATATAATTTATTCAAACTTCTTAAATAAATTAACTTAAAAGAATACATACAGAAATATAGATAAGTGAATCAATAATCATAAACTGATTTTATTATGTTTCTATATGATCAAATATTTTTATTAATAAAAAATAGGTAATTATTTAATCATGCTTGATTTTAGGTTTTTATCTGCAATAAAATCATCAGTTAATTTCTTCTGAAAAAACCTCATTTAATTTATCAAATAAATATTTACATTTTTATAAAAATTTATAACAAATTTAAATCTTGTTTTCTAAAAAATACAATTTTAATATTATTGTTGTTAATTTAATCCTTTCTGTTAAAATAAAAAAAATATACCTTAAATTACAACAATATTTTTTAAATTTCATTTTAACTAGTATATAATTTCACCTTTTATTGAGTGAAAGTTATATCAGTGAGAATATATGAATAATACAAAATGTGTTTTAAACATTTCCTTTTATGATTTAATTTTAATTTAATGATGCTGAAGGTTATTATTCTCTCAATAATATAATATTGTTATCTATATATATTTTAAGATCATTTTCTTATATGAAATTTTAAAATAATAAGCATGTGAATTAATTTTTTCAAATAAGAAAATCCTTTTTAAAGATGTTATGAAAAGTTTAATTTTAAAAATATAATAAATTAATAAGTTCTGAAAATATTTTATAATATTCGAATGTGTAGTTTTTACTTGTAACTTTATGAATGATAAAATTTTATTCACAAAATCATTAAAATAAAAATAAAGATATTTTAAGAATTCTATTTGCTTATTTTTATAAAATATATAACTTATTATGATATAATAATGTCTATATTTTTGCGTTTTTCATTTAAAATAAATTTAATTTTTTTATATTTTAACAAATTATTCATCAATACAAAATAAAAACATCTATATAGTTTGAATAAATGAATATTTTTATGTAAATTAATAAAGAAATATTGAATATTATTTTTATAATGACATATCTAATTACATGGCTAATTTATAAGTCTAGATTATAATATTCTTATACATGTTTAGATTTCTCATAATTTTTATCAACATAAATTCTTCAATGAAGTTTTAAATGGAAATAATACTTATGATTTAAATGTTAGTAAAAGCATTGAAACGTAATATCAATATTAAAATATTATTTGATATCTTTATACATCATAAGAAAGTAAAAATTCAACTCATTAGAGTATAAATTTAAATTATATTGATACAAACAAAATTCAATAAATTAATAAAATTTTGGATGAAATTTTATATTTAGTTTCCTCCATAGTATGATGATGCATATTCTTAGAATTCATGAATGTAGATTATTTATATGCATTTCTACATGACAAAATTGTCTATTTTTATGGAAAACACTTATTAAAAATGTTATATTTATTAAATATATTTAAACAAAATATAGTTTTTAGTATCAACTGATTTATTTATCATATGGAATTTAACATACATTCATTCTTATTCAATAAATAAAAATTCCTAGATATTGTATAATAGTAATATTATTTAAATTATTGATTGATAATATATTTGATATTTTGATAATATCAGAATCAGTTAAATTTATCAACTTTTATTGATATAATACTTCATAAAATTTTTATTTGTTATATGTTCTTAACAAAAGAGTTGATTATATTATATTATTTAAATTTTTATTCTATTATGTCAAATGCGATTGAAAAAGACCAAATGCTTTTTTTTAAGATATGATATTTTAATTCTCATAAATGTAGAATTAATTTTGGTTTCAAAAAGACAAAATGATACATATATTCAAAATAAAACTTATATATTTTGTAAACTAGTTAAAGTATATATTAACTGAATTAGAAAAGAAAATATCTTATTGATGTGTATTTAAATATTTTAGCCAATATTTTAATTTCAACTAATATCATCATTTTATTTCTTTACAATAAAATAAAAACTAAAATATTAATAAATATATATTCTTTTTATGACAAGACAATATACGTTTGGCTTTCAATTAAAGAAAGTGAAAAACTAACTACTATACACATTAAATCCTATTCAACAACTATTTAACAGATTATGCTTTTTAAAATCAAAATATTATTTTTAATTTTAAATATCATAAAAATTTTTGATTTTGTCTTTTTTACAAGTAATTGTTAAATGTAATGCATTCATAGATAAAAAAATCAAATGATAATTTTTTTTAAAGTTATTTATTCTGGATAGCATTTATATTTTTATCCTCTAATTTAAAATAAAACATTTTAAAATAATTTATATAAATATTATTATCAAAAAATTATTCATAAATTATTATCTTCAATGTGCATGTTTTTCATACATTTAATTTTTTTGAATATATTTATTTTCTTATATTATGGAAGCATCCTAAATATTACACATCCAAATATATTTTACCTTTAAAAATTGATTTCATACATATTTTAATAATTTTCTTTTGATGATAAATATAAACCAAAAACAAATTTGTCGTAATTATAGATTTATTTATTTTTAGTCATTTTTGCAATTTGTTTTAAAACTAGAAATTCTTGATTTGTCGAAAAAATTAAATTAGATTGGAATTATTAAATATGTTAGTAAATTGATATACATTTTTATTTTGAAAATATATGAAGAATCACTTGATATCATAATTTAATTTAACAATTTTAATATATCATTAGATAATTGTGAAATTTTGTGTCTTTATCACATATTATTTTCACCAATAGAAAAAATTCATATTATAAATAATTAAGAAATCATCTCTAGGTAATTAAATAAATTAATAATTATTAATAAAATTAATAATTAAACTTGATATGCCTAAAATTATCATTTACTTTTCAAATAATTTTTAAAAATGTTTTTTCTATAACAGGAATTCTATGAACTATTGATTATTTTATATTTATATTTATATTTTTATCTGAGAATATGTTTTATTTTTCAATAATTGTATTAAATTAATTTTCAAATGAATTTGAAAATTAATACCTACCTATTTACTATTATTAAAATAAATAAAATCTTTCACTAAAATATTTTTATTGATTGAAAAATTTTCTTAATATCAATAAATAAAAAAACCTTATATTTAATTTCGTATATCTAAATAATCAAAATAGCGTATTAAAGTTATTTTCCAATGTTTCATCATAAAAAGTCAAAATCAAAATCATGAATAATTAATGCTTAATAGATTCTAAAATCAGATAAATATTAAATGATGTAGATATTAATAGTTGTCTTTATTTTTTTGAAATAAGAAAATTCCTCAAAAATATACATAAAATATTTTCCATTTTTAAAAAAATCTAACGTACTAACTTTTAGAAAATATTCAAATAAATTACAAAGATGTTATATTAATTATTTTTAATTATAATTTAATTTATTATGTTTAAATATTTAAGAGTAAACTCAAAAATTTAAAATTTCTATCAATATTCAAATTACTTTTAAAAAATAGTTATTCTTTGAAACTTGATATAAAATGGTAAATTAAATTTGACATAAAAAATTAAAAATAATATAAATATTATTGTCAATAATTACTCAAATAAAACATAATAAATATTCATTTGTACCATCAATAATAGAAATTATTTTCATTGATAAAATTATATTTTTGAGACATTATCGAAAATTTTTAAATTTATGATAATTTTTTTTTGATTTATTTATTTATGACAAATATTTTTACAATGTATACATTCATTCTGTTATTTATCAATTTCTGAATTTAAGAAAGATACATTTATAAATGTAACTATTTAATTTTTTATAAAAAATATCATTTATTTTTCTGATTTTTCTTATATATTCAAAAAGCTAATTTCATTAGTTAAAGGTATTATTCTTAAAAATTGTTTGATATATACTTTGTCTGGTAATTCCGAACATCAAAATTTCAAGATATTAAAATATTATCGTTTATAAAAATTATTATTTTCGATTATTATAACCATTTAAATGTAAGATAATTAATATAATACGATACATGGTTAGAGTTTGATAATTAAAACATAATTCAAATTAAAATTATTGTAAAATATTTTTATAATTTTTTCTATTTTATAATTTTTCTTATATACAAATAAAAATGGTTATTTCGAAAACAGCGAATCATTTTTATTTAAAAAAAAATTAATGTTACATTATTTTTATCAATTAGATTAAATCATTATTTTTATTTTCTTATAAAATATGTTAATGTTCTTTAAAATTTTATATACTTTTTATGATTTATTCAGAAATAGAGTAAATTTTTAACTTAGTATAAAATAAATTTAAAGTCTTTTTACTTTTAATGTACTCAGAATAAAATAAGGTTAAACATATATTGATCATCATATTTACAATTATAAATGAACATGATTCAACCAAATAATATTCATGAAAATCAAAATATTTGATTTTATATCTTAATTATCAACCAGATACCACGATGATTGAGATCTTTATCAAATTATTTTCTATAAAACAGCAAATACTCTTAATTTTTCATTCATCATTGTTTTATTATACGGATCATTTTTAATATTTATAATTTTACCGTAAATATTCAATAAAACGCATTTTGTAATAAAAATATTCATTATCATTATCAGTAAAATTATTTGAAATATATCAATATTTTGTTTTAATTATATATTTATAAAGCAAATAAAAATAAGAAAATTATAGATATCGGTGTAAAAATTAAAATAAATTATTTTTAGCTCATTTATTTTTTAATAATGTTTGAATCAAAATGAATAATTAATACACATAAAAATAAGATCAAGATAAATTCAAAAGATTGTCGTTCTAATAAGAAAATTATACCAATAAGATAAATATATTGTAAAAGAATAAATTAAAGTTAAATAATTCATAATAATTAACATAATATATGATTTGTACATTTATATAAGAAATTATCTTGATGTTTTATACATGTTGTTTTTTTAAATAAATATGCTCTTCAGATATTCGAAATATAAATATGAAACGTGAAATACAAAACAATAGGTAAAATAAAAATGTAATAGATTATTTTAATTAATATTTATTATACTATTAAATCTAATGATGTTTTTCTAAATACTTGAAAGAATATAAATAATCACCTGTAGTATTAATTAATTTTAGAATGAATTTACAATTTTATTAAAAACATCTTGAGATATTTCAATATTTATAATGAAAAATTTCTCAGTATAGTATGCTTTTTGTGCATTCAATAAATTTTTTGATTTAGTGGTGTGGATATTTTGGAAAATAATAACATTTTTCTGTATATCTTCAGATTTCACTTAAATAATATATATTTCACATATTTTTAAACAAAATATAATAAGTTTATAGACAAGCTAAATTATGCTTTAAATTGTAAGATTCATATGAATACATAAAATGCTTTGAAAGATTTTATTTTTAAGAAAATATCAGATACAATATTCATTGATATTCAAAATTTATCAGATATATCAAACAGAACAGATCTATAAATGTATAAAAGCTAAATAATTTAAATAAATGGTATCTTAATTTTATTTATTAATTTTAGATTTTTTAAACATTTTAAAATGATCATAGATTTATTAACTACAAAATCGCAATATATAATATGATAAATCTAAATTCGAATTTATTTTAATGAATATAATTTAAAATTTATGTCAACACAACTCAAAAAAGCAAAAGAAAATTATCTACATTCAGGTTATCCACTTTAAGTTTTTAACGTACTTTGATCTTGATATCTTTTTTAATTTATACACTCTATTATACATGCGCAGTTAATTAGCATTGATCAAAGGAATAAAATTTTCTTTTGAATAATGTTGATATGATTATAAAAGTTACATATAATAGTCTTATTTTTAAATTTAAAACATAAAATATTCAAGAGCGAGTCTATAAACTGAGAGTTACATCAAAATAACATCAATTTTTTTTTTAAATCAGACATTCTTCAAAGAAAAAAATTTCAAAATAATATTATTACAAATTTGATATAAATATAAATAAATATTCAAAAGTCATTCTAACATTACAAAAGCTTAAATTTATATAAATGTTAAAAATGTTTCATATTAGGTATAATACAGAATCATACATAATTTTATCATTTGAAATGAATAGAAAAATTTAATTCATCGACATATTGATATTTTTAATTAATTTCAAAATTTAAAAACAATAGTTTTTACTCGTTGTTTGTTGATTTTTTGCTGTATTATAATTTGTTTTTCATCCAATACATTTTTCGATTAAATTCGTGTTTTTATCATTAGAATAAAAAATATATTTTTTTATAAATATTGTTTATTTCAAATTTTGAGATAATTATAATATATTTTATATTTAATCATAAAAATATGGTCTTCAAAGAGTCACGCATGTTCAAATGTTTAGTTGAAATGTGATTCGATTTTCAATATTTAAACATCTTAAGATTAAAATTAAATGAGAATTATAAGTATTATATTTTTAATCTTTTTATCTGTCAATGAAAATTTAAAATATTTATTTACAAATTGAACAATAATTAAATATTTTGGTAATTTTCGTAATATTATGTTATATTATTTTGATTGGTTACTTTTGTAAATTAATTTCTTCTCAAATCATTTTTACGCAGAAAGACTAATGAATTGAAATATTATTCATTTTTATCGAAAAATATCAAAATTATTTATGTTATACGTTTATTTATAATAAGTTATATGATATAAATAAGATTATTATGTGATAATTTATTTTCTCATCGATATACCATAATATAAATAGGAGTCATTTAAGGTAACTAATATTAAAAATATAATAATTTTTTATTTAAAATACAAATATAATTATAACATATATTTTTAAATAAAAATAAAAATAGTATTACAAGATATAAAATGATATAAATCTTCTTTTTAATTAATTTGATTTTTGTTTCAAAAAGACAAAATGATACATATATTCAAAATAAAACTTATATATTTTGTAAACTAGTTAAAGTATATATTAACTGAATAAGAAAAGAAAATATCTTATTGATGTGTATTTAAATATTTTAGCTAATATTTTAATTTCAACTAATATCATCATTTTATTTCCTTACAATAAAATAAAAACTAAAATATTAATAAATATATATTCTTATTATGACAAGACAATATACGTTTGGCTTTCAATTAAAGAAAGTGAAAAATAACTACTATACACATTAAATCCTATTCAACAACTATTTAACAGATTATGCTTTTTAAAATCAAAATATTATTTTTTTAATTTTAAATATCATACCAATTTTTTGATTTTGTCTTTTTTTACAAGTAATTGTTAAATGTAATGCATTCATAGATAAAAAAATCAAATGATAATTTTTTTTAAAGTTATTTATTCTGGATAGCATTTATATTTTTATCCTCTAATTTAAAATAAAACATTTTAAAATAATTTATATAAATATTATTATCAAAAAATTATTCATAAATTATTATCTTCAATGTGCATGTTTTTCATACATTTAATTTTTTTGAATATATTTATTTTCTTATATTATGGAAGCATCCTAAATATTACACATCCAAATATATTTTACCTTTAAAAATTGATTTCATACATATTTTAATAATTTTCTTTTGATGATAAATATAAACCAAAAACAAATTTGTCGTAATTATAGATTTATTTATTTTTAGTCATTTTTGCAATTTGTTTTAAAACTAGAAATTCTTGATTTGTCGAAAAATTAAATTAGATTGGAATTATTAAATATGTTAGTAAATTGATATACATTTTTATTTTGAAAATATATGAAGAATCACTTGATATCATAATTTAATTTAACAATTTTAATATATCATTAGATAATTGTGAAATTTTGTGTCTTTATCACATATTATTTTCACCAATAGAAAAAATTCATATTATAAATAATTAAGAAATCATCTCTAGGTAATTAAATAAATTAATAATTATTAATAAAATTAATAATTAAACTTGATATGCCTAAAATTATCATTTACTTTTCAAATAATTTTTAAAAATGTTTTTTCTATAACAGGAATTCTATGAACTATTGATTATTTTATATTTATATTTATATTTTTATCTGAGAATATGTTTTATTTTTTCAATAATTGTATTAAATTAATTTTCAAATGAATTTCGAAAATTAATACCTACCTATTTACTATTATTAAAATAAATAAAAAATCTTTCACTAAAATATTTTTATTGATTGAAAAATTTTCTTAATATCAATAAATAAAAACCTTATATTTAATTTTGTATATCTAAATAATCAAAATAGCGTATTAAAGTTATTTTCCAATGTTTCATCATAAAAAGTCAAAATCAAAATCATGAATAATTAATGCTTAATAGATTCTAAAATCAGATAAATATTAAATGATGTAGATATTAATAGTTATCTTTATTTTTGAAATAAGAAAATTCCTCAAAAATATACATAAAATATTTTCCATTTTTAAAAAAATCTAACGTACTAACTTTTAGAAAATATTCAAATAAATTACAAAGATGTTATATTAATTATTTTTAATTATAATTTAATTTATTATGTTTAAATATTTAAGAGTAAACTCAAAAATTTAAAATTTCTATCAATATTCAAATTACTTTTAAAAAATAGTTAATCTTTGAAACTTGATATAAAATGGTAAATTAAATTTGACATAAAAATTAAAAATAATATAAATATTATTGTCAATAATTACTCAAATAAAACATAATAAATATTCATTTATACCATCAATAATAGAAATTATTTTCATTGATAAAATTATATTTTTGAGACATTATCGAAAATTTTTAAATTTATGATAATTTTTTTGATTTATTTATTTATGACAAATATTTTTACAATGTATACATTCATTCTGTTATTTATCAATTTCTGAATTTAAGAAAGATACATTTATAAATGTAACTATTTAATTTTTATAAAAATATCATTTATTTTCTGATTTTTCTTATATATTCAAAAGCTAATTTCATTAGTTAAAGGTATTATTCTTAAAATTGTTTGATATATACTTTGTCTGGTAATTCCGAACATCAAAATTTCAAGATATTAAAATATTATCGTTTATAAAAATTATTATTTTCGATTATTATAACCATTTAAATGTAAGATAATTAATATAATACGATACATGGTTAGAGTTTGATAATTAAAACATAATTCAAATTAAAATTATTGTAAAATATTTTTATAATTTTTTCTATTTTATAATTTTTCTTATATACAAATAAAAATGGTTATTTCGAAAACAGCGAATCATTTTTATTTAAAAAAAAATTAATGTTACATTATTTTTATCAATTAGATTAAATCATTATTTTTATTTTCTTATAAAATATGTTAATGTTCTTTAAAATTTTATATACTTTTTATGATTTATTCAGAAATAGAGTAAATTTTTAACTTAGTATAAAATAAATTTAAAGTCTTTTTACTTTTAATGTACTCAGAATAAAATAAGGTTAAACATATATTGATCATCATATTTACAATTATAAATGAACATGATTCAACCAAATAATATTCATGAAAATCAAAATATTTGATTTTATATCTTAATTATCAACCAGATACCACGATGATTGAGATCTTTATCAAATTATTTTCTATAAAACAGCAAATACTCTTAATTTTTCATTCATCATTGTTTTATTATACGGATCATTTTTAATATTTATAATTTTACCGTAAATATTCAATAAAACGCATTTTGTAATAAAAATATTCATTATCATTATCAGTAAAATTATTTGAAATATATCAATATTTTGTTTTAATTATATATTTATAAAGCAAATAAAAATAAGAAAATTATAGATATCGGTGTAAAAAATTAAAATAAATTATTTTTAGCTCATTTATTTTTTAATAATGTTTGAATCAAAAATGAATAATTAATACACATAAAAATAAGATCAAGATAAATTCAAAAGATTGTCGTTCTAATAAGAATTATACCAATAAGATAAATATATTGTAAAAGAATAAATTAAAGTTAAATAATTCATAATAATTAACATAATATATGATTTGTACATTTATATAGGAAATTATCTTGATGTTTTATACATGTTGTTTTTTTTAGATAAATATGCTCTTCAGATATTAGAAATATAAATATGAAATACAAAACAATAGGTAAAATAAAAATATAATAGATTATTTGAATCAATTTTAATTATACTATTAAATCAAATGATGTTTTGTCTAAATAATTGAAAAAATATAAATAATCACCTGTTAGTATTAATTAATTTTAGAATGAATTTACAATTTTTATTCAAAAAAACCTCATGTGATATTTCAATATTTATTATGAAAAATTTATCAGTATAGTATCCTTTTTTATGCATTCGATAAATTTTTTGATTTAGTGGTGTGGATATTTTTGGAAAATAATAACATTTTTCTGTATATCTTCAGATTTCACTTAAATAATATATATTTCACATATTTTTAAACAAAATATAATAAGTTTATAGACAAGCTAAAATATGCTTTAAATTGAAGATTGATAGGAATACATTAAATGCTTTGAAAGATTTTATTTTTAAGAAAATATCAGATGATACAATATTCATTGATATTCAAAATTTATCAGATATATCAAAAAAAACAGATCTATAAATGTATAAAAGCTAAATAATTTAAATAAATGGTATCTTAATTTTATTTATTAATTTTACATTTTTTTAACATTTTAAAATGATCATAGATTTATTAACTACAAAATCGCAATATATAACATGATAAATCTAAATTCGAATTTATTTTAATGAATATAATTTTAAATTTATGTCAACACAACTCAAAAAGCAAAAGAAAATTATCTACATTCAGGTTATCCACTTTAAGTTTTTAACGTACTTTGATCTTGATATCTTTTTTAATTTATACACTCTATTATACATGCGCAGTTAATTAGCATTGATCAAAGGAATAAAATTTTCTTTTGAATAATGTTGATATGATTATAAAAGTTACATATAATAGTCTTATTTTTAAATTTAAAACATAAAATATTCAGAGCGAGTCTATAAACTGAGAGTTACATCAAAATAACATCAATTTTTTTAAATCAGACATTCTTCAAAGAAAAAAATTTCAAAATAATATTATTACAAATTTGATATAAATATAAATAAATATTCAAAAGTCATTCTAACATTACAAAAGCTTAAATTTATATAAATGTTAAAAATGTTTCATATTAGGTATAATACAGAATCATACATAATTTTATCATTTGAAATGAATAGAAAAATTTAATTCATCGACATATTGATATTTTTAATTAATTTCAAAATTTAAAAACAATAGTTTTTACTCGTTGTTTGTTGATTTTTGCTGTATTATAATTTGTTTTTCATCCAATACATTTTTCGATTAAATTCGTGTTTTTATCATTAGAATAAAAATATATTTTTATAAATATTGTTTATTTCAAATTTTGAGATAATTATAATATATTTTATATTTAATCATAAAATATGGTCTTCAAAGAGTCACGCATGTTCAAATGTTTAGTTGAAATGTGATTCGATTTTCAATATTTAAACATCTTAAGATTAAAATTAAATGAGAATTATAAGTATTATATTTTTAATCTTTTTATCTGTCAATGAAAATTTAAAATATTTATTTACAAATTGAACAATAATTAAATATTTTGGTAATTTTCGTAATATTATGTTATATTATTTTGATTGGTTACTTTTGTAAATTAATTTCTTCTCAAATCATTTTTACGCAGAAAGACTAATGAATTGAAATATTATTCATTTTTATCGAAAAATATCAAAATTATTTATGTTATACGTTTATTTATAATAAGTTATATGATATAAATAAGATTATTATGTGATAATTTATTTTCTCATCGATATACCATAATATAAATAGGAGTCATTTAAGGTAACTAATATTAAAAATATAATAATTTTTTATTTAAAATACAAATATAATTATAACATATATTTTTAAATAAAAATAAAAATAGTATTACAAGATATAAAATGATATAAATCTTCTTTTTAATTAATTTGATTTTTGTTTCCTTTGTTTTTAAATCTGATGATATGCTTGAAATATATTTAAAAATTCGAAAAATATTGTTTATCATTAACTGTGTTTATGACAACATTATTGTTTTTGAGAGATAAAAAAATATCTTCAAATCAACAATCTTTAAAATTCATAAATTTTGAACTTATATTTTTAGACAGGTTGAATTTCAAATTCTGTCTGAATAATATCGATTCGAAAGATTTTGTAATATATTTAGAATAACAAGTTGTATATTTATTTCTATCGCTATCTCTAAGCTATTAAATAAATAATTCTTTATTTAATATATGCTAATATTTTATTTAACATGAGTATGAAATTAATGATTTTTATCAAATATATTTTGTATCTTTGTTACTGAATACATAACAATTGTTCTTAAACAATCTATTATCATTTAGTATAATCTATACAATTTGTAAATGTTGTCTGATTGATTTTAGTTTACATGAAATCATGTATTAAGTCTTTAAAATTACGTCATTCCAGATTTCTGCATCATTTGTTACCTGTCATCGTTTAAATCAAAATTAAATATATTTTTTAGAAATTTATTAAATAAATTTCGACAATTTGAATTTAACACGACATATTTTTTCATGGTTGTTGATAAAAATAATCTAATATTTATTATATTGTAATTAACTTTATTTGTGTAAATATTATATACATTTGAAAAATAATTAAACATATTTTTTGAAGTAATGAGATAAATGATATTTTATGTTGATTAGATCAAATAAAGTTTAAATTTAATAATATCAGGATTTGTATTTTGAGATTGTTTTTGCCGAATATTTTAAAATAATTGATGGAGATATGTTCAGTAGAATCCTCAAATCAAAGTGAACCAGTCGATAATATTACCGTATTAAACATTGATCAATCTTCACGAAAAAAAATATTTATCAGAATTATGAAATATGGTAGTTAATTGAAATTATTATAGTGTTATCTACTTTCTTGCTAGTATTTACACATATTTTTATGTGTTTATTTGCTTTGTTTATCAAATGGTATCCTCAAACCTATTTTAATTCAATTTACACAATAATTCCTATCAGTAATATTATATGTGCATCTGTGTTGTTTTTGATAGCATATTTTTATGAAGGATTAAAGATATCAAAAATTTCTGTTGTGTATTTTATATAATTTAAATTAGTATAATATCATTCTTTTTCTAATTGGTGTTAGTGAATATATCTATAATTCCCTAATATTATATTTTTTAACGAGCCAATTAAATATATATTACTCCATTATTTACAATCAACTGACTCAAATTGGATGTACAGTTGGCTCATATATAATATGGACTGAAAAATTATCAAATGGAATAAACATAAAAGCTATTATTATGTTTATAGGTCTAGCAGTTGCATATTTATCATTATTATTAACGTACTTTATTGATATTGAAATTATAAAAAAACCAAATTTACATTTTAATGATACGATATCATATATATTTCTTTCAATTTTGTTTTTATTTGTTATTCCAATCGCTAAAAGTTTCGAGGTATTATTTTTAAGTAACAACTTAAATTATAAGATTTTTATTACAAATAGTAAAGAAAAATACCTTTTTTACTGTTTATATATTCATCATATTAAATTTAGCTTTATGTCATCAAGCAAGATTCCGATTCATTATTAAACAAGAAACCTTTTTCAAGATTAACGTTAAGTATAATATTAACTTTTCCGATGTCATGTATCTTATTAATAGCTCCAATAATTAAAACAAGAAATGGCCTAGTTGATGATCTTTTAACTTTTAAATGTTGGATAAACATATTTCTCTTCAGTGTGATGTCTATATTTGTGACTTACTTAATTCCATTTTACATTCATCGAATATTATCTAGAATGATCGACGATTGTATATATCCTATTCGAACTGTTTTTGGAATAATTGTTTCATTGTTTATACTTCATGAAAAATTAATTTTTCCACAGTATATTTTATTCGGATTAGCCATGTGTGGATTTATTATAAATATTATTTGCAGAGTAATGTATGAAATGAACAAGAAAAATTAATACATAATATATAGAAATTCTCATATAATTTGAAATCTATATATTATAGAATAATAAAAATTTTATAAAGCAAATATAATTCTATTTTGATAAATTTATTTGTTCTTAATTGAATAAAATTTGATTTTATGAATTCTTTATGTCACTATTTATATGAAATACTTTCTTATATTTGAATATATTAATTGTTTATGAAATATTTAAGTTTTTATTCATTTTATATTATTATTTATTTAGGTTATTTATTCTAAAATAGAATTATGTTGAACTGTTATACCAATAAATAATTTTTGACAATCATCGCGTTTTTTAGAAATTTATAATTAAAATTTATTTGGCTTATTGAATTTATCTCTTAATATATCGTATTTAATTTTATTTCAATTACTTTTAAAACGGCCGGATTAATTGTAACTATAAAAAAATTTCATTAAAATTTCACTTATCATCAAAGAAATTTGCCGTTTTCATGTAAAATTAATATAGTTATTTTTATGTTTTTTCTTTAAATTTATCTTTTATTCAATTATTTTGTAATTATTAAATTTTTAAATGTCCTATGAATACTTATTTTTTTAATACAATCAAATTATGTTAATTTTTTATTAAAAATACAATATGACAAAACTAAGGTTAATTTTTTTATTAAATTATATATTTATGTTTTACAGTAAAAAATATTGAATTATCAATATGCCAGAGATTGAGAAAATAAAGTTGAATGTTAATGTTTATTTAGATTAGTATTTTTAAGAGTATAGAAAGATTTAAAAAGAAAGATATTATTTTTATTTCCTATTTTGAAAATCTTTTCATATAAATGTAAATAATGAAAATTTTATGATTAATTTTTTTATTTGATACATTTCATTACATATTATTATGTTATGCGTTAATTAAAATATTATACGGATGCTATGAATCACATGAATATGAGATTATTTTTATTGAATTCTTTGATTAGAGTGAAATATACTAATTATTAGCTCATCACCTAATTTGAACATAATGTTAAAATAATTTTTAAAATTATATTTTCTCAAATAAAACCTAAAAAGAAAATTAGGTTAATTATATTCCGTATTCTTTGATGTATTCAAAAAATATGACAAAATTATTCTCATTTTTTGAATAATTTGAACATTATTTAATATATTATCTATATTTTTTTATTTAAATCAATATTTATGATAAAAGTAATTATAATGATTTGCTTATTAAATTTTACAGTATTATTGAGGACTTCATTAAATAATATTTTTTAAATATTCACAATTTTTATGTCAAAATTTTAAATTATGTTTATAATTAGTAAAATATTATTCTGTTATATCAAAAGTATATTTATTCATTCTTGAACTACTTTTATAAGACTATATAATGTATATTTCAATTATTTAAATATTTTTTTCAGTTTTGTACGTCAAATAAAATGATAAAATTTTTCTTGTTTATTGTTTTAATAATATTTGTTTCAAATATAACAAGCTAATATTACAAAATTATAAAAACAAACTTTGTATTGTTAATGGTTTTATATATTTCTTAAAATTAACTTGTAAAAATAATTTTTTCATGGCGAATATAGCTTATCAACTAGTGATTGTAATTATTTGAATTCAAAACCAGCCATTATTTTAAATGTATTGGCAAATCAATTCCTAATCACATTAGTAATAAAATTGAATAAATATGAATTTTATTTTTCAAAGATCAATTTATTCAAGATGATGAACTTAAAATGAAAATTTATATAAATGCCTAATTTTAAAACTGAAATGTGATAAATAAAAGCAATGAAATATGAAAATTTCATTGAATATTTATTCATCAACTATTTGTAATATCTTATTAATATTATTTTTCAATCAAATGCTGTTGAATAATGACTATCTATGATTAATACATTTTAAATCGTATTCATAGAGTTATTTTTAAGATAATAGACCATACATGTATTTATAACTATATCATATTCAATTATTTTTTTTATATTCTAATGTTTATAATAAGAACTTATATATATAATTTTTGTTAGATAAATTATAATATTAATTGATGGTGTTATTTCATCACTTAAATGATAACATATTCATAGATATAATATAATAAAAGTGTGAAAATTAATTTCACAATCTTAACACTATTTTAAATAAGATATATATATATATATATGAAGATAAAGATTTAGTAATTTATTTGGTGAAGAAATTAAAGCCATTTATACCACGGCCAAATTGGTTTAAAATCCCTTAAAGGTTTTATATAAATTTAATATTATAATTTTATATTTATTTAAAAAGAATTTTTTATCAAAGATATATTTCATAATAATCAACATTGTTAAAAATATACGTAAATAGAGAATAAATTTATCTGTTTATAAGGAAAAAATCATTATTTTAAAATAAATAACAGCTAAAAATTAAAAATAATATAAATTGTGCAGGTTTAAATTCAATATAGTTATAAATATATTTTTAAACAACAAATATTTTAAGAATTATTTTGTAACTACTTTTAATATATTTTTCATTTCTTAAACTAGGATAAATTTAATTTGAAATCATAAAATTATATGTCTTAATATTTTGAATATGACCTTTTATTTGAATGTTTTAGAAAAATCAAATGATAAAATAATAAACATATTGATTTGTCGATTTTAACTTTTATAACGTTAAAAATATACGTTTTATTGGAACAGTTTAAAATTTTCAAAACCCTTTATTTTGTAGATATACTATATTTCACGTAAGAATATATAATTTTTTATCTTATATTTATTTGTTAGTCTTTATTTTATTATGTTAAAAAATTTTATTAATCTGATTATTTTTTTATTTTGTAAAACAATGTAAAAATTTATTTTTCTTATATAATCTTCTGTTATGTCAAAATATTTATTTGTAATCAAATATACTTTTGATAGTTGAATATCATAATTTACATAAACATATTTTGACAATTTCATAACGATAAAAATTTTCTTAATAAATACATGAATTAAAAATAATATATTCAAAAACTAAAATGTTGTGAAAAATAGTTTTATTTTTTATACCATATAAATAATGATAATTTAAATTCGCATTTCACTTACTTTAATTGCACATAAAACTAACCCATTAAATTTCATTGTTATGAAATATTTTCCTTTTTAGAACTTATTTTTAAGAATAATTATCTAGAGTAGATTTCAAAAATTTTAAAAGATAATGAATAAATTTAAATCTCTCCAAATAAGACAGATATATTTAATTCTAACAAGTTGAAAGCTTAATATTCTTGGATTAAAAACTAACTAACAAGTAAATATTTTATTGTAATATTTCATCTTTGAATTTCATTTTATAGCGATGAATAATACAAATACAATTCAATATTTTTGTTTGACCGATGAATTTTTTAAATCAAAATAAACTATTGATAAAAATTAAATGTAAATATATTTTTATTCATTATATGTTTCATAAAATAATCATCATTTCAAAACACATTTACCATAGATTTTTAATTTAAATAACAATAAAGAATAAATATTTCATCGAATACTTGGGGAAAATGAAAAATATAATACAGTATCTTAAAGATAAATCTTGACATGTGATAGGATACTAGTTTATATTCTAAATAATTTATCATATCATGGTAGATAATAATATTTTTTATATTTCAACAATAATGTATTGATAAATAATGTTAAAAAATTATTACATTATTATAAATATCACATCAATCGAGTCTTAAGTCAGACAATTTATATTAAGAATTATCATCTATAAATAAAAAATAGCCATTCTATTACTTTTATGCTTTTATTAATATGAAATGTAATAAACCGTTTCAACAAATTTTTCGAAATATTGTATGTTTTTTAAAATATCAACATTCATAAAGTCTTTAATAGAGTTTTAAGATCAAGTAAAAAGTATTTATATTATTATATATATTTTGGTATTTTTATTCATAAAATGATCATATTAAGTTTTTTATTGATAAAATATATTTGCTCTTTCTCATTTATAACATAAAATAACACATTTATACGCCTTTACAAATATAATTTTCATCCGCTAAAATTCATTTGATATTTACATATTTAACAGATAAATTTCTTATTTGAAATAAATTTTAGCCTCGAAAGTTTTGTCATTTAATATCAAATTTAATAAAATATAAGGTAAATTGATACATTTTGACTACAAATTTCAAAAATATTTCTTATCTGTTTCTACGTAAATATGATCTTTAACAATATTTTTTATATCTTTAGTCTAAGTTAAAAATTGTATAAAGAATTAAGAAGATTAAACAAATTTTTACATCACTAAGGGTTTATTAAAACATATTTTATCATCCAAAAATGTAATGAGGTTAAAAACAGATAAAATTTGACATGAATTAAACTGATTATTCTCTTATAAACATATTCATAAAATGTTAGAATTATCATTATTGATTTTCGATTTTAAATTATTTCTTAGTTAAGAATAAATGTTATCTTTTTCTAATATATCATTCAATTTAAAATATATTTTCGAAAAATATTTTATTAGTTAATTGAAAAGATTAATCTTTTTTTATTTCAAATATTTTTGCTAACTTATGAAAATTAACATAATAGAATTAAATTAATTATGGTTTTAATGTATATAATAAAAAATTTACACAAGCATAAAAATTATTAAATTATAGGCGATTATCATTAAAATCTACCTCCATACTGACTATATTTATATATTTTTTTGTATTGTATTGTTGTTGTTATTTTTATAACGAATCTCAGAACGATTGAATTTATTTTAGTAAATTTATTTATATAAAACATCTCTTGATATTGAATTAATATTTAATCTAAAATTGTTCTCTGTACACTTTTAAATGACAAATATATCGTGCTTAAAAAATACACACAATCTTTTTATTTCTGGAAATAAATTGTGACAGATATTTTTACATTTTAAATAATTAATAAATGATAGAATAATAATATTTTCACAGTTTCATATTTCAAAATGTGCTGCAATCAAAATTAAATTAAAATTATAAAGACATTCATTAATTTATATATTTAACAACTATATTTTTAAACTTTAAATATAATAATAAAATATTAATATTTAAATATAATACTTTAATATATAATATCAATGAATGACTGATAAATATTCTTTTATTTTTATGTTACTTGGCAAAGTTCAATATATATTTTTTATATTTCGAGTAATTTTCGAACATAAAAACATGTAACATCTATTCTTACATTTCATTCATAAGATTTTAAATTTTCCACCTATTTTTTCTTTAACAAAAACAAATTAATTATTATTTATTTTTTAATTGAATATATTTAATTAAATTCAAAAAATATCAATTTATAAAAATTAAATAAAATTTATTTTGATTCTTCGATAAATCTTTTTATAAATTGGTTATTTTAATAAATTAAATTTTGTCTTAAAAATATAGAAAATATCACTCAACCTATATATATAAATTCGATGAACGAGAAGAGCTAAAAAACGAATTTAAAATGTATTGATAATTTTTAAAATTATGTTAATATAAATTAAATGTTAGATAAATTTATTTCTATATAAAATATCCACAAATGGTAATGATAAATAAAATACGATATTTATTAACGTATAATTTTACTCATATGAAATTAAAATTGAATTTATTTACGACTTCTATTATATACAATATTTACTCATTGACTTATTTATGGATTATTATCTTGAATATCCATTATTCTACTCTGGATAAATTAATATCTGTGTCTTGAACGAATTAGATAAACTTAACATTATATGTCTCTGAATATAATTAAATATGTTTTTCTAAAAATCTTTGTATATTAAATTATAAATATATAATAAAAAATCTACAGAGTAAAATAATCATGTTTAAGAAAAACAAAATTCATATTTATTTATTGAGTGATCAAATATTAGAAAGTAACAATCTTCCATTTTACCACATCCTCAATTTTTATGTTATAAAATATATTAAAATAAAAGAATGATAGTTTACATATAAAATATTATCAATAAATTTATTTTTTAATTTTGATCACTTATATTTTATATCTATATTCTTTGGATTAAAAAAAATTTAATTTATCATTAAAATGATATGTATATAAATATTATTATTGAAAAATATATATCAATATGCAAAGTGAATAAAATGAATTCTTGATAAAATTTTTAAGATATATTTGATCTACTAGTAATGAATTATCTTATAATAAAATATTCAATAAATATCATAAATAATTTTTATTTATCAATAGATATAACCATATCATTTTATTCACTAATGAATACATTTGATAATATCATAGATGCAAATTTATATATTTGTAATGGAATTGTATGCCTAATACAATGATGACACCAATAGGTATAAGTAATATAATTTTTTTGAACTTATAAAATAATATATAATATAAAATCTTATTCGCGTTGAGCCAAGGATATATCTTTGTGTAACAAATGATAATATTACATAGAATTAAAATAACTATCTATTCAAATTCTCACAATGTAAAAGAAATACATCATTCATTATCTTAAGTAATCTTCTTATCTAATCATACTCTTATTTATGTTTTGTTTAAAATTTTATTCATAAGTTTAAATCAATGTATGTTTGTAAAATAATTGACAAATATCTTAGATCTTTGAAATTGATAACATGAAGTTTAATCCTGGAATATATATGAATATTAACCCATATACCTTGTAATTAAAAAATTCAGGGCATTTATAATTTAATTATATTTATTATTTCAATTTTAATTATATAATTAAAATTGAAATAAATTTTGATGATAACTCATTTTTTATCATTATACAAAATAAAATGATATGTCGTGTCGTTAATATATTGAATCAGAATTTTTGTTTAGATTAAAAAAGAAAAATATTGAAAGAAATTATTTTGAATTTTTTTATCGAAGATAGTTTATAAATTTACAAATTTATGTCAATAAATTCTGAGATTTATAAATTTATTTTTTGCAAATAAAAATAAAATTCGAACAAGTATCTTTTATGGTCAAAAAAGTTTGATGTTTTTGAACGATATCATAAGAAACATTATCTAACATTTATCGAATAAAAATTATTAATTCATCTTTTTTGAACAAATTAATATTTAAGAACTTATAGATGATATTCCTAAGTTTTTATTTATTTAAATAATTTAGATGTAACTCCCTGATATTGAGAAATAATTAATTTATGTTTCAATTTTTTCTTTATTTGGTATAAAATCAAAAACAAAAAAGAATATAAATAAATCGTCAACTTATTGTGTAATGTTTTTAAAATAATAAAATGATAAAATCGTTTCATACGTGAAAATTTAATAAATAAAATAAAAATACAGACGTCATTCTTAAAATATAAAATATACAAATATGTTTTATATTCAATTTATATGATTGAATTAATTTTGTAAATATATCATCTTCTATGTTGATTTATTGATGCAACGTGTTTATCAATCATTTTATTTCACAATACACAATATTGAACAATTTTATTAATTTTAAAAGATAGAAAAGTCGAAGATTATTTGAAATGTTTGTATGATCTGTTCATTTTTTCAAATTAGTGATTATGATATTTTCTAATTGTATAAAATATATTAAATAAATATTATCCATTTGTATATTTTTTTTGAGAACAATTAGGGAAATCTAATACTTATTTTTGAAATTAGAAAAGTCGTAATATATTTTAAATTTGAATATTCATCATATTTAATAAAATGATTTAAAAAAATTAAATATCATTAAAAATAACCTCTGATATTTCTAACAAACAATCATTGATTTCTGATTTACTATTAAACGAATATGATTATTTATAATACATGTTTATGATTAAAATTATTTTTAAATATATTAAAATTATAAATTAACATTTAACGTTGTTTATACATACTATGGTTGTATTTAAAACTCAAAATAATATCATATAACTATTATCAACTAAGATCGAAAAATATAGCTAATTACAAATCTTTATAAAGTAAATGGAAATTTAAAAGATTATTCAATAGGTGTTGTTTCTAAAATCAATCCAAATTTTTTATGATTTAAAAAAAAATTAATTTTTAATTAAAATAATATGAATTTAAATTTATCTCGAATTCCATTTTATTTCATGATTAATTTATATTAGTACTCTAATTTAATACATAAATATTTTTGTAAATTCATATTAATATCATCAATTATTGAATATTTTAAATAAAAACATAGAGTCAATTTCATAATTCAAAACATAGTTTATAAAAGTTATATTTTGATTTTAACCTTTCGAAGAAATTTTACATTCTTAATATTTTTGATTTCTGATATTATAATTTATAATCTCGAGAATACAAAAACAGTATTTTTACAAATATTTAATTTTTAATAAATATGTAACTGTTAATTTTATATATAAACTTAAAAATACTGAACAATTACACATTACTATTTAGATAAGCAAATATCCTTAAAAAATTCACGATAAATTAATATTTTATGAGATTCATTGAATAATCTGATTTTTAAATCTTTAAAAATTGATGATATTTATCGATTTAACCAAATAATATACCTGATGATATTTAAAAACCTGAAATTGATACAGACATGTTTAATTAAGAAAATAAATATAAGTTTTTATATTATCATATTAAGATTTTGGATGACATAATATTTCATCTCAACATATGAAAAAGTTTAAAAATCGATAATAATATTACATAAACAATATATTCATTATTTGTGTTTTTACTTAAAAACATTTAAATATTATTACTTGATTAGAATGTAAGCTGATGTAGATAAAAAATCAATTTTGAAAAAATATGAATATAAATTAGATTAAATAAAAGATAATCAAATAAATAATCGGTTAACTTTAATATTTTCATTAGTTTAATAAATTTAAAATACTTATTATCCAAATAGTTATTATTATTTAATAAATATATATTCCTAATTATGTAAAATTTACAAAAGATCATTTATGAAAGGGTTTTGAAATCTTTATTAGTTGCTAATTATTTTATTTATATAAACGTGATATTACGACTTTTCTCTAATATCATTTAATTATTATAAATTTAAAATATCTTGAATATTTGAAAAATATCATATTAAATGTGAACGTTTGAAGATGATATTTTATCATAAAAACGAAAATATAATTTTTTATATGTTTGATTAACATATAAATGTTTAATATTTAATATTCTGATGCTATAAACATTTAATCTCAAATAAAATTTATTTTTAATATTTGTAAAAATGATATATTTTTGTTTTAATCTAATAAATTGTGTTTGTTGGCTGGTTCAATGATAAGTAAGAAAATGTGACAATATTTTTGAAAAAAAAATTAATTACATTTATAAGAAATATTTTGATGAATTCTATCGATAAAACAAAAAATAAAACGTAAATACGCTAGGAATTTTGAGATGTGTTCAAATATTAAATTTATATAAAATTAAAATATAGACTATAAAGAACTATTTTTGTGTATCTTAGATAAATTATACGTTAATATATATTAAAAAAATTATTTGAACTTTTTAGTTCATATATATTAATTTATTTGATAAAATTTTAAATTCTTATTCTATAAAAAAAGAAGTGATTGATATTTGTTATTAATTATTAATTGAAGCTCCTGTAAATTTTTAGCATAGTTTTATATGTTAAGTATTTTTCTAGTTCATAATTATTTGCTTATTTTTATTAAAAAATATTAACGAGTATTTCTTAAGCTAATCATTAAAAGTATATAAAAATTTAACAAAAACTTAATATATACGACTCGATTAAATCAAAATAGATATTTATAAAAAAATATTAGCTTAAAATACCTGAATTCATCTTTTATAAAATTTATACTTATCATCTTTGGATCATCAAATGTTTATCTTTTATAAAAATATAGCAAAACTAAATAGCTTAAATATATTTTAATGAATTAGCACAGCATGCGAAATATTTTGAATGTATACAGGATTTTAATTTATATTCAGAATATTTAATTTTATATTTACTGATCACATATATGGCAAAATAATAAAAAAATCAATAATTATCTTTTGAAATATTAAAATATTTCTATGTTTTTCAAGTATATATGTATGAAAATGACTTTCTTATATAGTTGAAATAAATTTGAATTTCCAAATGATCGATACTACAATCTTTTATTAAATTATCAAAAAATGTGTTTATATAGGATTATCTGATAAACATTTAATCTTATTTAAATATGCAAATTTAAGGTTAATTATAAAATAAATCTTTAAATACCTATCGACAAATTTTTTTTCGTTGTGTGTCCCAATTGATATTTTAAAGATTAAAAGAAACTCATTAAATTTTTTTTACTGTTATTAAAAACTTAATTTTATGATAGTATAGGAAACACCTAATTTACATAAAAATAATAGTTTCTTATATTTCGACGTTATTTTAAAATTTAGAAATTTAATATTAAAAATATATTTATCTGGAGAGATTATTAAGCATAATTATTTTTCGAAAATACATATATGAAAAGATTCGATGTATATTGGATATAAGTTAATATTTATTTATCCATAAGAGAATATATTACCACTTTTTTTTAATTTTAAAGATATGATTTATACTTAATATTTTTTATAAATTACTTAATTACATAATTCATTTAAACAATATAAATAACTGATGTAAACACAATTTATTTCAAAAATAGATTTTATTGATAAAAATATAGTCTTATTATAAGGGAGATGATATAAATCATATTTATTCAAATAATTTGATGATACCCTATGGATAATATTACATCAAATATATTATAAAGAATATATATCTTATGAATAATTTAAATAATAATAAAAGTGTAAGTTCATTCGATTCAAATTATAATAGGTTTTTATGAAGTTAATTTCTATAAATTGACGTTTAATCCACAAATATTTTAACATATCGATCAACTTATTTTATTACATCGCAACTCAAACTGATGTACAAGATAAGATTTTCTGGTATTAGAATTAATTGTGAGAAATAATTATATATTCAATAAATTTTGGGACATCTCAAATCATTCTCATTGATGAATTAAGATATGAATAGCATTAAAAATCATTTTAATCAAATACATCTTCAACAAAATAAAATGTTTTTATACACATTTCTCGTAAAATGTATATCGATAAACAGTTTTGTCAAAGAAAAACAGTTTTATTTCAATCATAAATTGCGAACAATTTGGAAAACCCATCTTTTGTGTGAAACGTTAAAAAATAAATCGACAATCGGCATAAAAAAATTGCAGAAAGTTGTTTTATATGTTTATATCAAAATACATATAATTTCTTTTGAGATCAGATCATTTATTTTTTAAATATGTGTTGTTAAAATAGATCTGTATTATTTATAATCTTTAATATGATAATTTTTAGTTCTTGCATTAAAAGTAAAAAAATCATAAATTTATTATCAAAAAATTATGTTCTATATTTTTTTAACAGAAATTTATAATTAATTTAAAAACTGTAATATTACAATTAGTGTCTATGAGTGATTTAAAGTACATTACTAATATCTAATTGGTTAAATAATCAATTCAAAACAATATTTAAGTCAAATTTTTCATTTATTTATTATTATAGATAAAATATATCTGAGTTAATAATTAAAATATTTCGTAAAAATTTATACCATTTGATTTATGGGCGATAAATTATATAATATATATTATATAATGAATTTATCTACTTTCTCATCGACAACTTATTGAAATTTTGTATTCTATAAACAAATCAAATATTTAATTTTTATGATATTTTTATATTCACTCCATATTTGATTTATACAATTTAATTTTTAATATTATTTTTATTTTGGATATTGACATGAAACTCTTTTTAAAAATTAAGAGATTTTATATCATTTTTAATAAAAATTTTTTTTATTTTTATAATTAGGATTTTCAGATAAATAATAAGAATGTAAAAAATTTTATATAGCTATTTTAAACTCGATATCGAAATAAAAATATTTAAAAAAATAAATATTTGATATATCAATTTATCTTAATTTTGACGATATTCTTAATTACGAATATTTATATACGAGTAAAGCTTACCATAGTATATAGTCTGTATTCGAGCTGCTGATTTTTTGAAAATTCTGTTATGAATTTAAAACATCCCTAAACATTGAAAGATTTATTAAAAAATTTATGAGAGTAGCCATATTATTCTAGTTCTGTACAGATAAGACATATATTTCATAAAATGTTCATGTTCATATGCATTTATTCTTTAATCTATAAAATTGGAAATTAACTGGAGACTATATTTTTAATAATTCTGATGTGGAAATATTACAAATACAAAAGCCAAGCTAGAGATATTTGCAAGATTAGAAATATGGCTTTTAAGCTGATATTTTCATTTTCATAAATAGTTATAATTTGAAAATATATAATTTAACTTTTTTGAGAATCTAAAGTACTTATTTTTACCTTTGACTGTAAAATTAATTCTGAGCTTGTAGATATTTAAACACGTCATCTATTGAAATAAAATTCATTCTGAGAAGAACGAATTTTTGACCATATACAAAAAACAAATCATATAATAATTTCGATGTTTTAACGATAAATTTTATATTTTGCCCACAGCAATATGTGCAAAATGTACATCGCTGTATCATTTATAACTATATCACAGCAACAGAAATCTCAATTTACCTCATAGTCTATTAAACATATCTTTTTATCATGCTATTTACTTTTTGATGATGAAATTTTAAACCTTGATTTTTAATTTTAAACATGACAAGTTTTTTATAATTCATTTTCAAATTTGAGTCGTATGTATGATTGAATTATTTGGAGGCCTTTATGTCGTTATATTATTATTTAAAAAACATTTATATATGCCTTTACAGCATTTTGATTTGACAATGATATTTTCTTCTCCTCCTCAGAGAATCAATCAAAATATAGATGTGTATATCTAATTCAAAATATTTTTTAAAGTGAGTTTTCAATAATATCTACATTTTACTCATTTCGTTATACTCACAGATAAATTAGAATACGTTATGAATTTTTTAATGTTTTCGTAAATGAGTTCTAACTTATTTCTCAACATCTTACTAAATCAGGTACATCCTTTATTTCATATTCTGAAAATAGTTTATTCATAAACTCAATGTATTTCATCGATCGTTTTTCTAAGTTAAAATTTTGTGGATATAAGTGACTATTTTTTGCTATTTCTTACTACAAAGAATAAATTTATCTTTAATTTTGTCAATAAATATATATACATCCATTCTTAACAGCTGATTTAGCTGAATGATTTAAAAGATTATGCATATAATTTTTACGTTATTCACTCATATTTATATTTACTAGATAGACTTTATTAGAATTTATATTTAAACATTCTAAGACTAACTTTCACAAAGCTCTTCTGGGAACTTAAGCGTAGTTTGAATGTACATACTTCTAAATGTAGTCTATTACTTTGTTCTTTTGACTTCAAATTGATCAAATAAAGTCGTTCTACCATAAAAATCTATGTCGTTAATAGTGCTAATATTTGAAGTTCTAGATGTATTTTTATGAATTATTTTAAAGAAAAAATAAATCTAGTTCATTATAAATAAGGACGTCTTTTCTTACTCGACTAAATCTGACATAGATAAAATTCTCTGTTTTACTATAAGTAATCTTTCCCCTATTTAGTTTACTTTGACTGAATGGATTTATTGATTGATACATTTCACATTATGGTATATCTAGTCAATAATTGGTTTATAATATTTATTTATTCAATGTATATTTCTACATTTGTTGAGTTGAAATGAAAAAACTAAATGTTTCGAATTTACTGAATTATCATATAGAATGATGATAATGACGTTCTTCTAAAAGTTCAATATAATTTTATTTTATATCTGTTGAAATAGATGCTTTAAAATTTTTGAAAAATATTTAGACAATCAGTTGAGCTATCGACATGATGCATATAAAACCATGTAACTCACCAAAGTTGTTGTACGCTTTGCTAAAAATTTCTAATATATTCGATACAATAAAATTGAAATTTGTTTCCATTTATATCGAAGCTAAGAATTCTGTATAATTGACTTGTGAATTTATATTTTTATGCCTTTTATCTGCGAGCTGTATCTATAAATATTTTGACTGATTACATAAAATGAATAGGGTGTTCACCCATACATTACAAGAAAACTTCTATGTCGTCGAAAAAATAAGCGACATTTTTAAGATTCTTTTAATGTGTATCAAAACTGTATCTGATTGGTAAATAGCGCTTTTGATATCATAACGAAAATACAAAAATATTAAATATGTCTTTTCAAGTACAAAGAAAAGTTGATTCTTTCGCTTTTTTTGCTTCGCATATTTTGATTTTCCATTGGACTGAATCTAAATTCATGATAAAAAAAATAATCGACTTAACTTGTTCATGATTTTTTGAAATCAATGAAATTGATTTGTACCTTTGTTCAATTACTTTGTTACATTTCGAACTACTTGGCAAGAATGCCAAGATATATTACAACAAATTTAGCGTTAAAAACTTGCTGTCATAGAATACAAAATTCTCTGATAGTTTCTTTAGCCACCATATAACTAATATTGATCTCCACCTGTACAGATTATCCTAATAGAAAACTATATATATCTGCTAATAAAAAGTTATCTAACACTTTGTGTGGAGTATATTAGGTATTCCATTATCTCTAACATGATCAAAATAATTATCATCATATAAGTTTAAAATGTTAACAATATCTATTTAATGGTGTAAATTTTTTGAGAAAGTTACAATCTATCTTGTGATATTCCTCTTATAATCGATAATTAGTTATGCGTTTTTTTCACATAATTTTATATTTTACATGATTATATAGATATTTGCTTTGTTCAGCTGATTAGAAAAAATTGTTGAAGGATACAAAAAACAAAATAATACGATGACAAATGTATTTATTTTAAGTATTCTACAAAATTCGTATAATATCAAACTGCATTCAAATTTAATGTAAGCATTATTTTCTAAAAACATGGATTTCAAATAAAAGCGATTTAAAAAATCATTAAGTTTGACAAATGAAGATTTTAAAATAAATTGCATGAAACTTAAATTTACTTAGCTGTCAACAAGCTGACAACTAGTGTTCTCTTTGAACTTGCAATTTGACAAAAATAAAAAAAATTTCTTTTTCTTTAAAATACCTATCAATGTGACCAATTCAACCTGAAATGAGTAAAACTTCCTACAACAAGTAATTTCTTCGTTATGCTTGTTTGACAGAATAAAATGTTTTAGGATTTGAAATTTATTCTCAATCATGTTAAACCTTGTAATTTGATTTTGATGTTTGTCACCATTTAGATATGTTTAATGCATTCGATCAATATTTTGTCAATCTTATGGATAAGAGTCTTCAAAGAACTTATCATACATGTTCTTCAAAATTTCTATATTTTGAGAGTAAAAAGAATTTTTAATATCTTATTATTTAATTCACAACTTTGCGTGAAAGTTCATGACTAACATACTTGATAGGGTTTATGAAATTCATTAGAAATATGAATCCTGTCTCGCCATCAAAGATATTGATATGGATAAAATAATAAAATTAATATTTCGATTTGAACCGTCTTGAGAATTCTTTGATCGTTAATTTAAACGTTATGAATATTTTATCTAAAGGGTCAAAAAAAGCCTTGCCAATCTATTGCGTTATGAATCTCTTCGGCTCATACAGAACAGATAGCTGTTTCAAGTATATTTAAGGAATGTTTTCTATTTATCTATCTTGCTAAACATAATGTTCACATCGTTTTTAATTCAGATAAACCATCGCATCTGATATTTAAAACTTCATATTACCTCACAGTTGTCATTAATATAACGATAGTCATATTATAGAATTATAATTTATGAGGATAAACGATAATTTATATCTTTGCTCTTAGATCTCCTCCTCAATTAAGAATTTATCCTAATTTTCCTATCACAATAATTACAAGATATGAATAAATATAAGCCGTTTATTAATATAATTAATTTATCAAATATTTTATTGTATTATCTTATTACTGATTTCATATACTTATTTTTAATTTTTGTTTTAAACACATTATAATTTGTGAAGTATTTAAAATATTTGAATAATAAATTTATAACTAAATTTTCATTCTAATAATAACCATTTTATTTGTTTGAATATAATTTTTATATTAATAATTATCTTACGTGGTGTAAAATAATACACTTCAAGGAGTTTTTGATTTCAAGCATTCTAACTATTCGTCTCCATCGACCATTTAAAAAATTTTTTTGAAAAATACTTTGAAGGTAAATAAGAGTAGAGGTATGATTTAAACATTTATCTTTTCAAGTTCAACAATCAAAAAGTCAATATTTGATATCATTATTTTAAACTCTTTATTAATTATAAAAAAGTGTCTCTCGTTTCATGTAGTTGCAGTATAAATTCTACTTAAGCATATATTTCTTTAATTTTATTATTATATAATGAATTTGATCAATAATGTATGGTAAATTTTGTATTTTTGCAAAAGCCAAATTTAAATACCCAATACACAAATTAAAATCTGTCTTAAATACATGGATCATACACAATGTAACGAAGATGTTAAATCATTGATTTATCAAAACAAATACAAATAAATTTAGTTGTTTTAATCTTAGGTAAAACATATGGAATTATAGATAACTTAAAATTTTGTCATTTATATGTTTATTATATTCGTAATATAAAATCACATATATAAGGATGACAAATCACATGTATCAAAAATATAAATATAATTATATATTCAGAATAATCAATTATACATATAAAAGAAAATCTTCAACGATAATTTTCGATATATATTTTTGTCTGTGGAATAATATAATGATAAAAACATAAAAAAAGTATGATAAATGTATTATGTAACCAATTTATATATCTATAAAATTAGTGATATTGTTCTTTTCAAATTATGTGAGAAATAATCGTGTAAATAAGAATATTCTCGAGAAGATAAATCATTGCAATATAAATCATCTTATATGATATTAGTTCTTAATATTTTAACTTGTGATGACAATTTTTAAAAGACATTCAAAATCTTCTTTGATAAAATTATAAAGATAATTTAAACTATTATAGCGAAATATATAATGTACTAAATGACAAAAAATAAGCCTCCAACATTCAGAAAAATGATAATTCTAAGAATTATAATATAATATTAAAAAAACATACATTTTTAATTATATTTATATATATCCTATGACAAAAAAATTACACTTTGGATATACTTGAAATATTGTTTTGATTTATTTAAATAAAAATTTAAATAATATATTAATGGGTATTTATGATCAGTTTTAAAAAAAATTCATTTCATTCAATATGTTTATGTGTTCATAATGTTATATAAATGCGAATTTACATAATTAACACGATAAAAATACTTTTTACACGTTAAACATATTATACAATTTATTTACATTGGCAAAAATTTACTTAATTTTAACATTTGTTGATTCCTGTATCTCTAAATTTATAAATTTACTTTTACGTTCAAAAACACAGATTAATATGGCCATTTAGATAGCATATAAAAAACAATATTTGTGGAAATATAATGTTTATATATGCTTTTTAGTAATATAAAAAAAATAATTTAAACTTAAATTCTTATTTTAAAGAAATGTAAATATCTTTTAATTTTTATTTTCTTCTTGAGATAGTTTACGAAAATAAATATATTTTTTGATTATAATGATTTTATGACATTAATTATGTTATTCAACGACGGGTAGCAGTAACAAATGAAAGAACATTTAAGGAATAAGGTTAAATACATTTTGAAATATGAATTCTTTGTAAATATATTTTTATTATAATGGGAAATTAAGATTTTAATAATATCTTGTATTTAAATATGAGTTATCTTATCAGCATTTAAAATCTTTGCATAATTTAAATTAAAATTTATATTGATATTGATGAAGATAAATTTTTGTTTTTGGAAATTATTTTTTCCCTATATTTTTTAAAATAACATGAAATATATTTATGAATTTTTTTATTTCTTCTGTAAAATAAATATTTTAAATATTATGAGAATAATACATATATATCTAACTTAAAATGAACGATTATAACAATTATTTTAAATATTATTATTTATCAATGTTATTCGATTCATTGTAAAAAGATTATAAACATAAATTTGAAATAATATGTTTGGAAAATATATACCAATTATCTTTTATCGAACATACTTATGAAATTCTTTAAAATTAAATTGATATCAAGGCTGGACAATTGGATTTATTTTATTCTTTTTATGATGAAGGTTTTATTTTACATAATAAATTAATATTTTTATATTTAATAAATATGATATCTATGATCTAATACTTAAAATTTCAACGATGAATATTGCAAACTAACTTAATTTTAGTTATATTCCAAAATACACAAACACGTTAAAATTCATCTTAAAATTTTAAATATAAAATATAGTAAAAAAGTATCTGTTTTAAAATTAGCCTATTGATATAAAATCTAAGAATAGCTGAAAAGTCTATCAATATGAGTGTATATAAAGGCACAGATCGGTGTAAGTTTAAAAATTTGATTTCAATAAAATATCTTTAATTCATTGAAAATTCTCATTTATTTATCATTCACAAGATATTCAACCATTTATTCTTTTTTCGAATAGATCAAATGAACAAATTTATTTTTTTTGAATTTAACAGACAATTTAATAGTATTTTTTGAATATATTCAAAAATTTAAGTTTATTATTATTCGAACTAAGTATATTTTGATACATCAGTTTTTAATGATCATAATAAAAACATAAAAAATATCTCAAACGTATTTAATATTTTTGGAGTCCGAAAATGTTTAAAATCTATTTATACATATTTGGATAAAAATTGACAAATGAAAATTTCAAAAATAATTTCTTATTTTAATTTAAAAATAAAGATATTATTTGGTTGTATATATTTTTGATTACGCTAAAATTTATTACTATATAATTCAGAAATATTTTAGAATTTACTAATATAGATATTAAATTTAATTGATAAGATTTGGAGATATGGATTTTATTATTTTACATTCTCTTTTAAATTGAGTGTTATAATCTATATGAGAATTATGAAAAGATAATAATGTTTAATACATAAATTTTCAAAACCATTTAAATATTATCTTTAAATTAATGACGATGATAATATTTTCAAAAATGTATAGATTAGGATTTAAGACAAAATGTTATTTTTATTCAATAACTGAAGACTTAATCACACATTTCTAAGTAATTTATTTTTTAATCGAATAATAATTAGTGATATGTTATTTTTCCATTTATTTTGTTGGTTACAAATTTGAAAGATAATAACTGACTAATTTACGATATATTAAATATCTATAGCTAAAATATTTGAAAAATTCAAAAAATCTAACTCTAAATATAATTCTAGTTTAATTATTATTTCAAAAAAAAATTGACATTCATCATTTTAACTCTGTAATTTTCGTTATTCAAGAAAATTATTATTTAAATAATGAGTTAATATAGATAATTTAATCATTTATACATAATTTGTAAAATGAATAAATTAAATATGCGAAAAATTTTATCATCTCTATACTCTGTAATAAATTTATTTATTAAAAGATTAAACATCATTGAATTATACTCTATTATATCATTTTTTAGATATTAATGTATCATTAACGATCATTATTATTTTATTCGCTATTGGATGGTTAGGCCTATTATATGGGTATAATTATCTATATTTTCTTAACTTATAGGTACATTAATACTATGATAACGTAAAATGATAAAAATCAATTTTAATCGTTTAAAATGTATAATATCAAATCAATCGTTGATGCGAAATAGGCGTTAAAAGTATTAAGAATTATTAATGCAAATGTTTATGTTTTATGGATTAAAAAATTTTTATTTATATCAACTTTATTATCAAAATACATATTATTCAAAATAATGAGTTAATTTGCGACCTCATAAAATCTTTATGAGGGATCTTAGTTTGATCTTTATTCATTGTTATCATTAAATGATTTCATTTTTTTATATGTTGACTAAAATATTATTACTTTTATCAAGGTGTCTTCATATAATTTTTATTCTTGAAAAAATGAATAGTATTAACATATGTATCTATTTTTTGAAATTATAAATAGAATGATAAATTTTATATATTTAAAAATTTAAATGAAATGAATTATTCAATAATATTTAAAAAATTTTCATTTATAAATTTTCTACAAATATAAAATAAAAAAACTGGTATGAACAAATATTCAAATATTAAATCATGATCGTCGTTTATAATAAAGATTGAAAGATAACATCACATTTAATTTACTACATACTCATCAATTTTAAGCCACTAATATTATTATATTAATGAATTCTGTTTTGATGTATTTTAATATTTGAGATAAATTTCAAATGATATTCAAAATAGTTTTCAACAATATTCAAATATAAAATGTAATAATATCATTTGAAATACTATTTTTATTTAAAACATTTTCATGTTAAGATTTTTAATTGTATAACCTGTCAAATATTTCTATATTTAACCCATTTAGGTAATAAAACTTAAAAAATCAAATCTATATTCAGTTATTCAATCAAAAAACATATCAAAATAAATTAAAAAACAAGGGGATAAACTTATTTTTATGATTAATGTATTTAAAAGATATACCAAATTCAAAAAATGCCCATATTAATTTACAATTACTTTTATTTGTCAAATACTCGTAACATTCAACAAATTTTATTGTTAAATAAGAGTACATTTCTAAGATATTTTACAAAATATATGTGTAAATAAACTATGCTTTCATATAATGATAAAATGCACTATGATATATCAATAATATAAAATAATATCAAAAATAATCATGTTTATCATGATGTAAATGTCCCCATTAATTTCACAAATTTAAAATATGTGAAATACTTAGTTAAAGAATTAATTTTACATGATATTTAATCTCAAGATTTATAAAATATTTAAAATTTATTTTATTCATCTTTTATTTGTTCGATGAAAAATATGATACATAAACTTTTGGATCAAAATTATATTTACTATTAAAGTTTTTTCTTTTCAATTATACATAAATATTAAATCAGATGCTTTTGATTTTATTAACATGATTTGAAATCTTCAAAATATTTATTACAAGATTTCTTTAAATAATAATTTAATTTATAAAAAAATATTTTGCTTTTTGATGCATAAAAAATATAATAATTCAGAGATCATTTAAATTTCATATTGAAATTTTTTACTTCATAAATATTTACATTAATGACTTAAAATAAAAATAATATGAATAAATAGAATTGACAACATTTTTTAAATTTATTCATAATAAATCTTATGTTTTGAAATGAAAATGAAATATTGAAATTGATCTTTATTTAAGGTGTTAAAAATATTTTAAATATGCACTTAAAAAATATTAAAAATAGATATTCACTTTGACACATCAATTTTAAATTGAAAACGTATTATATTAATTTTGTATTTATTCGTGATAATAGTTTATGTAAGTTTATATTATAATAAACTGTGTCAGAATAAACATAAAAATATTTAATTCAAACCATTTTAAACAAAAGGATCAAACCAGTATATGGCTATATGATTTTTTTTTACATTTTTTCGTATTATCAAGTATGTTTATTGTTCCAATAGTATTTAAACATCAGAATAAAAATTAATATTTTATGATCCTTGAAAGGTAAATAACCAACAATAATATTGATTAAGATTTAGAAATTTTATGGTTATTCAATAATACTTAAGATTTATACTGAAATTATGATTTAAAATTTTTTTTATTTAACGAAAACAAAGTTGTAATTTGCATTATATATTGAATATATAAATTAACTCATTTTTTAATTAAGTGTTACTTTAAAAATATGTAAAATATAATTTGAATTGTTATACATAATTTAACCTTAAATATATAATGATAATTATCCAAATTTATCATTGATATATTTCATTTGGAAATTATATGGTTTAAGTAGATTATGATTGTAAAATCAACACAATCTATAAACCTATAATTTCCAAAACCATTAGATAAAAATATAACTTCAATAAATTAAATAGTCTCTTAACATATAATGAACTTTATAGTTTTTAAAGATTTAGTTTAGGTGATAATTTATGATAAAATATAAAAATAAATCTTATGATCTAAAATTGATAAAAAATTATAAAATTTTATTTCGTTATCTGTAGTTATATATTAGTGATTTTCGATTTTAGTTATCATTAAATCGATTTTAATCGACCATTTAATTTTATTTAGACGTATTAGATTAACGAAAAAAAACCATAAATATTCTTTATCATACAAATTAAAGAAATAAATGTGTCGTGTTCTGAATATTTAAAAAAATATTTATGTATAAAAATTCATTTTTGTAAATGAATTCAATAAATATGAAAAAAAATCTTTTCAAAAATTGATAGAAATAAACATTAAGTAAAATTTCTAATTTAAATGATCAAAAAGTTTGCAAAAATGTGAAAAGATTGTTATATGTTTGAATTCAATCAAATAAACATATGAACTATACAGTTATAAAGAGAAATATAAAAATATATTTCTCACATTATCTAACAATAAATATCATGTTAGATTATGTTTTTACACTAATATCACATGTCTCAAAATTTAAAACATTATATATTGTTATTTTGCATTTAATATTCATTATAAAAAACTAAAAATAAGATAATATTGCAAATATTTGTTAAATTACATTAAAATTATTTTTACTATTAAATATAGCATTTCTTTAAATATTTTTATTTCGCAGAACAAATAATTTTGGAAATAAATCTTTATCAATTAATACCAAAAAATAATCTCTAAATGTTTATAATATGATAAAATATTTTATCATATGTTATCCGATATTCTTTATAAAATATATTATTCGTATTTTTTCATAGAGAATATTTTAAAACTTTTTTTATATTAACATAACACATTTTATGATTTAATATTAACCCTAAAGCCATCCTATAAACATTCATTTTAAATTTTATATAAAAATAATATCAATGATTTTCGTCTTTGATTCTTATTTTTTTTCATAATACTTTTAAAATAGATTAATATGAAATCATATTTTGTGACAGATAAATAAAACATAAAACATATTTTAGTATCTATAATTATTTTCAATTATGACTCTAATTGATTACATTTGTGGTATAAAATAAAAAAATATTTACTTCATCACAATAAATCATACATAAACTGAAATGAGATATATGAATTTTTATGTAAACAGAACAAGTATATGATAATCACAATATGCAAGACAGATTATTCTTAAGAAATTATATTTTAAAAAAGTTAAATTCAAGATTAAAATGAATGTATAATTTATTTTAAGGATGTTGATAAACATTCGAATATATGATGGTAAGAATTCAACATTTATAGTTTTTATATCAGATAATTATCAAAATGATTACAAATACATCTATCTCTTGAATTTTTTCAGAATAAATTTTTTATTTTCATAACATTTGTGTCTGTATTAAGCTTTTATTTATATTAAATATTTAACAAATGTATTTATTTACAAGAAATGAGATAATGTATACTTCATCCTACATTTTTTTGATGAGCAATAATTTTAATGTTTAGAATTAGAGATTATCAAGTCAAATTAATGATATAAAATTTAATGAATACATTTTTGAGTTACATCGAGGGATAATTGAACACTTTACAAAATATATTACTCAGAACTTTTGAACAAAATTCATGTATTTAAAATAATGAACTGAAAATTTGATCATTTTGTAATATAAAAGTGTAAACAAAGAGAACATCAAATATAAATACATAATAAATGATAATAATAAATTTATGTTTTATAGATAGTTTATTCTGGTATATACTTTAAATTTTAAATCTTTATATTTATAAATCATTTTTTGGATTCTTATATTATTTAATATTAATTACTGAGATATTAATAAATAATTACATTTTGGATTTTTCCATATACCTCCTATTTATAGCGAATATATTTCAAATATCAATTTACGAAATCTATGACGTTTCAGAAATATGTGAATACAAAACCTATTAATCATCAAATTTATAAAAATGATTAAAGGTCATATGATATTGATAAATTAATCATTTTAGTTGAAAATTAAAATGCATTTTCTTCATTGTATTAAATATCTGCATGATTTGATAAGTATACATATCATAATATATCATATTATTTATGAAAAGTATGTATGTTATCTAATCAATTGAATAACAATTTATTTTTATAATTTAATATTGTAGAAAGATTTTTTTTTATTTATAATCAATTTCGTATTATTAATTAAAGCCATTTTCGATTTAAAATGCTATATTATGAATACGAATAATATTTACTCAGAATAATATAAAGAATACAAAAAGAACAGAAACAATAAAACTAAATTATACATCAATGGCACACAAAAATTTGTAAATACACATAATTAGAAGAGATTCGAAATTATAAAATATTATTATTTTTAAATAACTGATTTAATTGAAGTTTATTTATCCATTTCAATTTATATCTTGAAAAGATTTCATTAAATACATGATATTTACAAATATCTTAGTTAAAAATAGTTATTACAAAAATTCTTAAATATTTAAGATATAATTTCTGATGATGTTTAGAATCCATAATGTATCAAATCCATTTATTTTTATTCATATTTTTTAAGTTGAGTTCTTATGTAATATATCATTGATATATTGATTCTTCTCAACAAACCTATACATAGATTATAAATAATCCTTTTGATAGTTTTCATCACCATTCCGTGAAATGTTATGAATTTCTATATATGAATAATGATTTGAAATGTTACGATATTTTTAAAATGGTATATATAGATAAAAATCATATTTCTTCAAAATTTAATAAACAAATCTATATATTGATTTTGAATCGTTTAATGCCAATTCTACAATCGTTATAATAAATTTTATGATCAAAAATACATAAGAGAATTCTAATTACATTTCAGAACATTTTTATTAATTTAAAAACTTAAAATAACAACTAATATGCAACGTTTGTTATTTATGTTAATTACATAAATGGTACCAAATTATTGTATGATTTCTAACTTAAAATATAGTTATATATTATGAAAATTTTCATAATTAAACTACATTTTCATAAAAATTTTTTTAAAAAACAGAGACTAAATTTTATTTAATGAATTAATATTATTAATTTAAGACTAACAGCATTTTAATGTAGATAAATCAATATTTTTGAAATATATTTTTTACAGATTTTAACATATTTTTGAAATAAACATCATCATATAGACATTTATAAGATAGATTTTATGTTTTTATTAACTTTCGAAAATTGCATTCATTAACAAAGATGCTCGTGATATAAATGATAAAAAATAATAATACCTTATTTGTATAATATTTGATAATAAAATTAACTCTATCATTTATTTTTCAGTGAATATATGTTTATAACATGAATATATATATAAAAAGAATTAGTTCTTAATTAATTTAATTTTGATGAAAAAAATTAATACCATAAGTATTTAAATGATCTTTAATTTTTTACAAATTAAGAAAAGTTATTTAACAAAATATTTTGTCTTATATTTTTTATTTTAAATTCATTTAAGTGATAATATCTTTTGATATTTTTCAAATATATTTCATTTAAAAAAGCGTTGTACATTGATGAAAAATTACTTTGTAAATTGAAAAATCAGAATAAAAATGAAAAATCATATTTTCATGAAAAACTATAATTATTATTTAGAATTTAAGACATTTTTATATGCTCAGATTCATTCTTTATAGTTTTAGTAATAAACTGTATTTATAAAAAATAAATACAATGTTATTATTAATGTTAATGTTCAATTTGATGCAAATCATTTTCAATAAATAAAGCACTTTTACCTCATCTTAGACTCCTGACATGTGTAAAAAATCTATCACTTAAACCTAGCGAATACCATGATAAACTAAAATACAGAAAATAAGAGAGACTATGTCGAATATTCAAAATACATCAAATGAAACTTGATAAATGTCAAAAATTAAAAACATTTATTTGAATATAAACAAAATTTGTATATGTAGATTAAAATAAATCAAATTTTTAAGATTAATATTTTAAAAAATTATGTTTTTTGAAAATTCGGAAACAAATTGTTCCACGATCAACCATTATAAAAGACGTTTTTTTTACTTTCAGATTTATGACATCTCTAAGTTTAAAAATAAAAAAAAATCATATATTTGAAAATTTAATGGCTAATTTAATGAACAAATATTGAATTACAAAATCAAAATAAATTCACACATTTTATAAGAAAATTTATCATCTGATAAAACTTAATTTTAAATCATATTTTACAATAATTTTTTATTGTAAATTTTATGGTTTTTTTCAATAACTGAAAACGACAGATTAAATTTATAAAATTTTGTATTTCATTTAATGTAATCATACAATAAATGAATATTTAATAAATTAAAACTTTATAAAGTAGTTTTAAATTAATTAAAGTGTCTAAATATTGATAATAAACCAAGATGACTATATTTTAAAATAAAATTAATTAAATGTATCAAAAAACTAAAAGAAAATGTTTGTTAAAACATTATTTTTTTTACTTTTAGAACGTATTTATATTATATTGTATTACTATTTACCAAAATAAAAATTTTATTTAACTATTTTTTCGATATATCGCTCCAGTAATAATTCATTAAGAGAAACTTTCATAAATTTACTGCACATTCAATTTTAAAATTCTTAATTTTTATTCAAAACAAGTTAATTAAATTTTGTTGGTTTTCAGTGAAATATTGTGAACAAATAAAACTAGATGGCTTTGTTAAGTAAAATAATAACTACCCATATTATTTATTACCAAATCTCGTTTTTACTTAATTATTTTACGTCTTAACATTTTATTTAAGATGTCATTTCAGATTGAAATTTTTGATTTATAGACGCTAGATGTTTTGATCATACATCTATATTATTTTTCATCTTACGAGAGAGCTTTGGGCTATTTTCATAAAAAATATATTTACGGACGTGGTGTTTATGGATTAATGATTTCATTTTTTAGATAAAAATTTAAGCTAATATTTAGTAGATTTCAAATATAATAAATGGAAATATTTCTGTTACAATAAAACACACAAAATAAAATTGTATATCTCTAAATTAATTTGAAATAAAAACACATGATTTCAATTACTATGTTTTACATTAATTAAAATTGACTGTTCATATACTCAATTAATTCAAATTTTTATAAATCTGTCATTGAAGGAAATATTTGTGAAATTATATATGAAAACTTAAATAAGTGAAAATATGTCGTGTGCACATTTATATATATATTTAAATCAATAATTTATATTTTATCCTTTTCAGATAATTAAATTTATAGAATAAAAAATATTAATTTTATGAAGAATATTAATTTTAACGTCTTTTCATTAAATAGTCGTGCAGTTAAATAATTGCACTCATAATAAATCAATATCTTTATTATTAATTGATGATATAATTTATACTGATATATTCAAATAAATATACTTTTTAAATGATTAAATTTTTAGATATATCAGTAATTTGCAATAAGATATATTTGATAAATATAATTCGAGCAAATATTTGTTATGATAAATGATTTTTCAAAAATTGAATACATTTACTTCTGATAAAATGTTTTTATTTGATTAAAAATTGATTGATTATCATTTATCAAACAGAACTAAATTTATACATTTTATTTTTTATTTATTTTTAAAATATTTATCTTGATTACTAAATATATTGATAGATATCTTAGTTTATTATTAAGTATAAAAATATATCTTTAAAAAATGTTATTTTCAATGTGTTATCTCAAAAGTAATTTATAAACGTTTCTTTTGTAAATTCCAATAATTTTAAAAATGAAAAGGATACGATAGTTTTGATATTCTCACACAAATCAGTGTATAAGTAAATATCGTGTAAATAATAATTTATACATGATAAAATTTGTGGAATAGAATTTCAAAAATTGTAAATATAAATTTATTGGTCTTATTTAATATTTAAACAATTAATTTAAGTATTATTTATTTTTCAACTTTTATAAAAAATAAATTAGGATTTAAAAATTTATATTTTATCTTGTAAAATATTTTTGTTCAAAAAAACTAAAATTGTAATGCCTAACTACGTTTTTGATTTATTCGTTTCAATAATATCATTTTGAAATGAATCTTGGAGGATATTTATATTTTAAAGTTGTTCATTTAAAAAAATAATTTCTTTTATTTACCTATAACTGTTCAGTATTTTATAAATATTATTAAAACTAATATTATTTGTCAGTATATATTTATTTCTTGAATTAATCTGATATTTAAAAAAATTTATATCAATTTCAAAACAACTATTTATATAAAATGTTTCAACAAATAATAAACTCTATTTTTCACGAATTTTTAACATGATATATTTCAAATATTATTATTTATAACGATAAAAATTGATTTGTGATCAAAAATATCCTTTATTAATATAATAATCTGTTATAATATATGAACTTTACAGACGATAAGATAATAACGGTCATATCTATTTTAAAAATAAAAATATATGAAAAATTAGAAAATAAATTTATAATTTAAAAATATACGTAGAGTTTTTATTTGAAGTTATTTATATTTTATATCGTCATTCTATATCGTTAATCTTTTATATGATGTAAAACATTTTATTAATCTCAACTCAGATAGAAATAACATTTGTATCAATTATTTTAATTTTACAAATCGAAGTAATTCTTATTTTAAACGCATTTATTCATATAGATATCAATATTAATAAGATAGAACGAAAAAAAATATAGTCATTTTGAAACATTTATTTATCTCTCTTTTTTTAAATTTATCTATATTTTCAAAAAATATGTTAATTCATATAATATTTATTTTATTACGCGAGGAAAAATTTTTATATTTTTTGAATAATAGAATTTAGGAATATAAAAATAATTGTATTCGATTTTTTATTTTTGTTTGAATTAACAAATTTAGTTCATTTAAATGATAATAATACTTTAATCTTGATTTTAAATTGATGATATTTCAAGAATTTCAACTGATTATTTAGATTATATGATAATTTATATTGAGAAAAAATCCAAAAATGTTTGTATTTACCCGATATTTCTTATATAACGATTTTTAAATATTGACCAACTACTGTATGTCATTGTTGTATCTATATTGAATATTTTATGATATAAATAATAATTTTTGTTCATATACATTAGCATAAAATAAAATTTCTAATTAATATATAAAATTAACTTTTATAGTATATTATATGAAATATAATAAATTTATCTTATTTGAATGCTTCGATGGATATTTTAGAAATTTTTGATTTGGTGTGTATAGTATATTGTATAATATTTTAAATGTTGCCTAAATACAATATAGTTGATAAATAATTAAAAATATTAAAATGTCTACAATAATTTTTATAACATTAAATATTAATTTCTTATAAATTTACATATACCCATTTTGAAAAATATATCTCCTATAATGAGATTATTTTATGCATTTATTTGAAAGAAATTGTTTTTTATATTAAAATTTAGAAATTATTAGATAAACTTATTATTCAAACTCCAAATAGATTAATTTAATTTATTTATATATTTCATTTTTAATCCTAACATAATCTGTTTGCGATTTATTACAGATAGCGTAATATAAATTTTTAAAAATATTTCAAGCCAAATAAATTTACGATAATTTATAATTATATGTAAGAAGATAAACCTTTAAAAACTAACATAAATTATTTTTTAAATTAATTTGTGTTTCAATTCCATCAATCGAATAAATTGTATTTAATAATCTATTCTTGTTTTGCTATTTTGTGGTTTATCGATTCATGAAAAAACAATATATTTTCAATGTATTTGTTGTTAAATAGAATTAATTCAGACATAATATTTCTTAATGTTAAAGAATACATACAAATATTCTTATAAATAAATTATCTTAAAATCAATTTAAAGTGTATAAAATTATGTTATATGTTTTTGGTTAAGTATCTTAAAAACGAAAAAATTTATTTATTCACAAAAATGGCTTTTAAATCGTATTTCTCTGCAATACAGAACAAATCAGTTATTTCTTTTTTTAAAATCAGATAAATTAATAAAATAAATATTAAAAATTTTTCAAATAATATTTTATAACAAATATATATAATTATGTTAAATAAAATAAAAAAATTTTTGTTGTTACTTAATTCAGTTCTCTAAGAATGTGATAAACAATATCTGAATTTTGGACATTTTGTTCAAATTAACTTTTAGTATTAATAACATTCCACTTATTGAAATTTATAATTGTTTTTATCAGTCGGAATAATTTGAATAATCCAAAGATATTTTAAACATATTAAGATTTTTGCACTTTTATATAAATTATTTTTCATTAAGAATAATTATTTTCCAATAAATTAATACTTTTATTTATATTTTTTTTCAAGATCATTTTTTATATATTTAATAAAAATAATGAGCATATGAATCCATTTTTTGAATCAAATACGTGTATAGGTTTTTAAAAAGGATATTAAAATTTTAATTGTAGAAATACAATATATAAATCAAAATCTAAATTATAAGAAAAATAAAATTAGTCAAATATTAAAATCTTGTTATTTTGAATATTTACCAAAAAAATTTTTAGCAAGTGAGTAATTTATATTTTTAAAACATTATTTTTTCTTGAAATAAAAACATATATATTTATTTCAAGCGTTTTGACTTAAAATATTTTTTATTATTCAAATTTGTACTTTTTACTTTCTAATTAAGATAAGTAACATTTTGTGTCTTATTACCATTCTTTTAAAAATTTCAACATATTTTGAGAATAGAATTTTCTTATCCTTTTTTCTTAATATATTTCATTAAATTCAATATGTAATGAATATATTTAAAGCAATCTGTTTTAAAATATTTAATATTGTATTTTTAAATAAGTGATAAACTTAAGAAAATAATTTAATGATTTGATCATCTAAAAATCTCAAAGGAAGTTAGATGCTATAACATAAGACTATTATAGCAATTTCTCAAATAAAACAATTTATAAATATCAAAAGAAAAATCACATTACTGGCTATATTTATGTTATTATTGTCAAATTGAAGAGAGACATTTTTTCGAATTTTTGAAATAAAGATGCACTTATTATTGAAAATAAAACAAATAAAATTTTTAATGCAATGTTTGTTATATTCTAACACGTGTCATGTATATTCTTGATTTTTAATATTATAAAATCTTTCATGATTATTCGAATTGAAAAAATATTAAAGCTTTCAATGATACAAAATACTATAATGTGAAATTAGGACAATAAATATATTGTATAACTTCTAAATACATAAAAAATTAGAAGAAATGAAACTTATAAAGTATAAATTTAAATTTTATTTAGATTTACTAAAATCTTTTTAATATATATGTTTAGAAATTATATACAAAATTTTTCATTGATTTTAAATTACAAATCATTTTACTCTGTTGTAATCTATGTTTAAAAATAAAAAAGATTTGTAAATTGTTTTTTTGTAATTTAAAATAAACAGATCTTTAATTATTCAGAAAATTAAAAATATTTTAATTCAGATAAAATTCCTGAAAGTAAATTATCGATCTAATATTTTCACTAATACTATATGAATTTATTTTATTAAAATTTTGTACAACAAATTTCAAATTCTAATTTTAAAATTTTATCCTTATACTCAACTATGAAAATATTTTTATGACGTGGATTATTGATAGACTCTTATAAAATGGCAAAATTATTGTATTTTTTGCCATGATATATAATTCAACATGTTATTTAAACTGAAAATAAATTCATTTTACATCAAAATATTGTATTTTTTATAAACTGGTAATTTTATTTTAATAACTTAACATATACTCGCTGTTTAGTTTATGATTTTATAATTATAAAAAAAATTTTAATGATTTTATTATGTATAAGATTAATTTGATTGTATATTTATTTGTTGATATTCTCATAATCAAATATATTTATCAACTTTCATTGATTAAATGTATGTTAAAAATTATAGTTATGAAATGTGCTTAACTACTCAATTAATTTTATTAAATTATTAATTTGCTTACTCTAATCAAAAGGAAAAACAAATGATCAAATGCATAATTAGAATGTTATATAAATATACTCATTAAATAAATGCCCTTTTAATGTTTGCTTCCTTTCAACAAATTGGCATATCTCTTTAAAATACTACACCCTTAGTTCAATTATATATTTATTTAAAATTAATAAAAGCATAGATTAAACTTATATTTAAATAAAATGTCTCTATCTTGTCAAAATAAATATTAAAATTTTTTAAAATCAAAAATAAAGATCATAATATTATATCATTTCAATATAAATGCAAACTAATCACCTGATAAACATATAAATTATTTTTATGACAGGACAAAAACTGAAGTGTTTTAAAAATAATTGTAAAAAATGGCAATAACGTTCAATAAATCTGATATGCTAACACTTTAACAAAAATTTAGTTTATTAAATTCAAAATATGATTTCATAAATTTAAGATTTAATTTTAGTTGTCTCTAATTCAAAATAATCATTCCATTTTAGAATTTTTCATCACATAAATTTGTTATATTTTAAAAAATTCACATCTACAAAATTAAATTAAATAATGTAATATTTTGAATTAATACATAAAAATCTTTTTTCCCAATCTAATTCATAAAATAAATTTTAAAAATAATGTTTTCCAAGATGGTTGTCAAAAGAATATATTCATGAACATTCTCTGTCGTATACATTGTATTAAAACAATCCGTTTTTTAAAAAATATTTTATTTCAGCATTTAATGAAACAATCCTTCGTTTTACATCGATAAAGTATACTTTACAAATCAATGAATGATATCATCCATATTTCAATAATTTTCGATGAATTAAATTTTGACAAAAAAAACATCTGTAAATATACTCGGTTTTATAGTATTTACAAAATATTTTCACATTAATTTCTTTTTATAGAATTAGATTATTTGAAGTACAAATTTTTTTAATTGAACAAAGATCATATATATATATATAAATTTACAAAATATTTTTATTCAGAACATATACAATTAACAACTAAATGATAATAAATTAATCAACAATTTTGATATAAAAAACCCTCATCGTTAAAAATTACACAGTTTAGATAATAATAATGTTTATTTAAAACATAAAAGAATAAATGAGTAATAAATCTTCTAAGGTAATTTAATGAATTTATACTTCTTGACAAAATAAGTATTTTAACACGTAAATCGTAAATAAAATTTTTATTTATATTATATGAATTAAAAATAAAATGATGCTATATTGAGATTTACTTTTTTATCCATGACTGTTTGCTTTAATTTTTTTGATCAATAGTATTATATTTTTTCACAGGAATCTTGGTGTCAAATAACTAGAAATTTTGGTTTTTATAAATGTATTAAAAAATAGACAACTTATAGATTTTTATCTGTGTTAAAAATTCAATTCATATCAAAGATATTAAAAAATAATTATCAATAGTGTATATATCCAAATAATTAACAGATAGAACAAAAGTTTTTCTCAAAATTTAATAACAATAAAAACTATATAAGAAAAGTATAAAAAGGATAATTAATATTTTCGAAAATCAGATTTGTATACAATTTAGTTAATTTTTATAATTTTATTTATATTTTCATTAAAAAAATTAATATGATAAATATATATATATATATATATTTAGAAGTTTAATCATATTTACATCTTGAAATTTTCAAATTTGGTTTAAGAAATTTATAAATTGTAAAAATTTATTATTTTGAAAAAAAATTTAACTAATATTTGTTAAGGTTATTTTAATATTACTCATATTGAAAATTTCTATTATTCCTTCACATAACATTAAATAAAAATAATGAACCATTTATCATAAAGGTTATTTTATTCAAAGTATTAACTATAATATTACATCCAATAAATATAAAAGAACATCGCTTTTAATAATAAAAATTATTATTATTATTATTGCCAATAATTAAGATAATAAAACTTAATAAAAGGCTTAGATAAACATTTATGATAAAAACAGTTATCACGGAGTAAACTATATTTTTTAAATTCAAACTTAATTGAAATATGTTATTTTTATCATACACAATTAAAACAATTTCATAGTGAGATTGATTTGATTAAATACACGATGAATATTACTTTTATAATCAATACATTGAGTGTATTATTTTACATTATCAAAATTATAAATGGATACATTTTAAAATAGTGTTTTTTCTATTTTTAGAAATATCATTTAGATTTCTAATATTTGGTGTATTTATAACAAATTCGTTCATAAGTTTAATAAATACTTATAATATATATTCCAATGTATAATTAAATTTGATAAAATTCAAAATCTAAATTTTCAATATTTGAAAATATTATCATAAATTACGTATATATTTTATGATCGATTATTCTAACTGTATAATTGTTTTACAAAAAATATTATAAATAAATGTGAACGTTAGTCATATAAAGATACATCATTCAAATCGTTGAAAAAACATCACATCAAACATAATATATGAAAAGAAACTATCTTTATAATTTAATTTATAATAAATTTTTTGATTTTTAAAAACAGTTATATTTAAATCAGATAAACATCTATTTTATTGATATATAATATTATCAATTAAATATTATTTTAATCATCAGACTTCTAAAAAATATGTCAAATTTCTTTATTAAAAGAGTGATACATCTTTTATGATGTATATTGATTGAGAAAAAAATTGTTAGCCTTCTATGAAATAATTTTCAAAAATCTTCTATATTTTTCTGAATAAAAAATCCATATATTTATCATCTTTTTTGACCAAATTATAAACATAGAAAATTAAACCAATTGGTAATCACGAACATCCAAATATTTTTTATATATTTAGTATCAACTAGATATCAAGATTTGTGAGATATAAATCCAATTATTTTTTAATTAATTTGAAAAATACTTTTAAAATGAATTTTATACTTTTTTTGATCCTCGTATATTTGTAAAATCCATTTCAATGTAATCTTTCATTTAAATATTAATTGAAATAGATTTTAATTTACTATATTCATTATGATTAGCAGTGATATAATTTGCAAAATATAAAAGATTTTATTCAAACAATAGATAATTATATCACTAAAAAATAAGAAAATTCAAGATATATATGTTAATAAAATATAATTTTTTTGAATTTCTAGTTCATTTATTTTTGATGTAGCTTGAATAAAAAATGAAAATTTAAACATATAAACAAAAGATCAAATTAAAAAGAAGTGTCTCTTTCTAATAAAATAAATATTAATGATATAAGTATATAGTACAGATAAATTGGAAAAAATCTTTGTAAATTCATAACATGAACATTATAGGTATTTATTCATATTTTTCATATATGATATATTAAATTTTAAAATATTTAGGATATTTTATGAATTATCTTCGTCAGATATTTTATGAAAAAATTAAGAATTTTTTCTTATAAAAGTATATTTAATAAATAAAATAAGACATTTATGTGAACATATTAAATACATTCAAATCTAATAGAAGGTATTTATCTAAATCAGTGATTGAATATACATAATAAACTGTTAGTATTTATAAATCATAGAATGATATCTTAATTTATATGAAAGCGAACTTTGATAAATATAAATGATATTTATTAATTCTGCATTTTAATTTTAAAAACGTGTATTCTATTTTGCTTTGATAAATTTTTTTTGTGGTGACTAAAGTTCTTGATAATATAAATATTTGATGTTATATCATCATATTTTAATAATATAATGAATATTTTAGATATATTTTTAATAAGATAAAATACTTAATTATAATAATTAAATATATTCTATTAATGTAGGTTTTATAAGAATACAGATATTATTTTGTTTTGATTTTATTTCTAAGAATATTTTCTACAAATGTTACAATTTTAATTTATTTTATAAATTTATATGATTTTTATAATATAAAAGAGATATTTAACCCTTATAAAGCTGAGTATGTTAAATTAAATGTTCATTAATTTTACATATTTTCTAACATTCTCAAATATTTTAAAGATAATTAAGATAAAATCGAGATATATTACAAGATAAATCAATATTTGAAAATATTTATATTGACAAAATTAGAATATCACACAGTACATATTCTGATAGCACAAAGAAGAAGTTAGAACATTCAGGTTTTGTACTTTTATTCTACAAAATATTTAAAACATATTTACATACTTTAATAACAAATTAATATAGTTTTATTAATTTTACACGGTAAAAAACATGCGATGTACAGTTTTAATGTATAAAAATATTTTTAATTTTTCTAATATGACCTAATAAGTATCAATAAATAATCTAAATTTTTATTTTTAACAAATTAACCAGAGTGGATATTTTCTGTGAGTTACAGAATAAAAACATTGATGCATATTTAAATCAATGGCACACTCTACAATGAATAATTATTCATATATTAATTTTAATAATTTTTTCATACAAAAAAAATAAATCTAGTTAAAATTAATTGAAAAGATTCAAAAATGTAACATTTTATTACTTAACACACTTTAATTAATATGAAATCAAAATTTTTATAATTAAACTAATAATATATATTTATATAAAATTCTTATCAGTTCATAGTTATTGAAAATATTATCTTCAAAAAAATATTGATATTCTATTGATTTTAGAATTCACAGATATTTTTTTAGAAAAACTATTATTTAGCGATATTAATCAATGTTAACTTTACTCTGATATGTTTTGCATTCAAAATATTTTCGATTTCCTTTGTGTTTTGTTTTAATTTAACATAAATTACATATTGATCAAAATGAAGGATCTTTTTTAATTTTTGACATATTTATAATTAATTTAAGGATTTATTCACAAAAATATCAATTTATTCTTAATATAGGGTATATTTAAATTGAAATTTAAAATGATTAGAAATATTTTATAATTCTTATAAAAATTAAATAAAATGAGAATTAAGATGAATATACTTATATTCTATTGAAAAGTAAAAAACATAAAATTTAGTTTTGAATCTAATTTAAACAAAAATTATATGTACGTAATTTTTAATTTGCTAAATATTATGTTGTAAAATTTATTTTTATTTGATCTTGTAATATCCTATAATTCTAATTAGAATTTTCTGAAGAAAGAATGAGTTGAAATATTATTCACAAAAATTATTTAAAATAATGTAACAAGACTTAGATGATATGATTAATAAAAATGTAATTTTATATGATAAGTATTGAGGTGATTATTTGTAAATTTTAAAATTTTTATAGATATAATAATATAAATATTTTTTAATGTTATTTAAAGAATTAGAATTTAAAAAATATTGATTTAATAAATTTGATGTATGTTTTACAAGATAAAATGATATATATCTTTTTAGGTTTTAAAATAGGTGTCTTGAAACTTCTTTTATTTCTACTTATTAATTTTATTTTTAAAAATAGTCAATTCATGGAAAAATATTATAATTATATTTTTTAATTTATTGTTAATTTCTAGTTTGTTAGAATAGTATCTATATAAAATATGTTTTTTTATAATTATTAAAAACAGAATAAAAATATTGTCCATATTTACCTTTAAATAAGTTAATATATATATATTTATATTTATATTAAATATATAAAAAATATTTTATATTCGATAAGTTATATTTAACTAATTTTAAACTAATTAACATAATTTATGGTTAATATTAAATTAACTACATATGTGCTAAATAAGTTTTCATCAAGATCAAATTTCTAAACATTTAGTATATGTACAACGATTCATTTTAATGAATCATACATAAGAGTTAAAATTCTTTACAATTATGTAATTTTAGATTTTTAGGATATTTAAAACTTGCCGTCGTTTTAATCAAAATTAAATATGTTTTAAAATTATCTATTAAATGTTAACAAATTTCATTTTAAACAACAAAACATTTTCTATTTTTAAAAATTAGATTTATAAAAATTATGGTATAAAGTATATTTTATTCTACTATATGTTAATAATTATTATAAACATCTGCTAAACGATCACAATCGTTTATTATCTTAAATGAGATCAATTAAATTTTATGTTTAAAGGATGTATAAATCATTAATCAGATTATTTAAGGATTTTTAATTTATTGTTGCCAAATATATTAAAATTAATAATGGAAATGGATTCAGTAGAATACTTAAATCAAAATGAACAGATCGATCAAATCAATGTGATAAACATTGATCAATCATCAAGAAAAAAAATCTTTTTCAGAATCATGAAATATGGTATTAAATTGAATTGATAAAAGTATTCTCTACTTTCTTGCTGATACTTACACATATTTTATGTGTGTTTTTTGCCTTATTTATTAAATGGCATCTGATAACTTATTTTAATTCTATTTTCAGTGTAATTCCTATCGGGAATATTATATGTGTATCTCTGATTTTTTTTATGGCATATTTTATGGAAGGATTAGAGATACCGAATATTTCCTTTAAGTATTTTATTAAATTTTAAATTAGTTTAATAATATTCATTTTTTTATTGGCCTGGTTGATTTTATCTACAATCCTCTCTTATTTTATTTTTTTACTAGGAACATACATATATATTATGCAATAATTTACAGTCAACTCAATCAAATTGGATGTACAGTAGGCTCATATATGATAGGGATGGAAAAATTATCAAATGGAATAAACATGAAAGCTATTTTATGTTTTTAGGTCTAGCCATTGCATATTTATCATTATTAATAACATTCTTTATTGATACATATGTATTATAAGAATCAAATTTAAATTTAAAGATACGATATACTGTATATATTTCTCTGTATTTTTTATTTATTATCCAATCCTTGTTAAAGTTATCGAGGTATTATTTTTAGTAATCATAATTTATTTATAAATTATTATAACTTTTAATTTGAAATGAATACCTTATTTAATGGACTATGATTAATCATATTAAATTAGCTTTAGACTAATCAAAATGATCCGATTCATTCGTATTTAAGAAACCTCTATCAAGGATTAACGATAAGTATGATACTTACAATTCCGATATCATTTATTCTATTAATAGCTCAATAATTAAACAAGAAATGGCATTGTTGATGATCTTTAAACTTTTAAATTTTGGATAAACATATGTCTTCAGTACGATGTCTGTATTTGTTACATGCTTAGTTCCATTTTACATTCAACGAATATTATCCCGAATGATCGAAGACTCTATATATCCTTTGCGAATTGTTTTTGGATTCATTTTTTCTTTCTTTTTACTTCATAAAAAATTATTGTTTCCACAGTATATTTTATTTGGAATAGCTTTGTGTGGTTTTATTATTAATATTATCTGCAGAGTAATGTATGAAATGAACACAATAAAATAACATAATAAATAGAAATAATTTGAAATCTATATATTTTTCGACAATTACAAAATTAAAAATAAGTTAATAATGTTATTTTAATTAATTTATGAATGAAAAATATTATAAAATATCTTTTTATTAAAATTTTAATTTCTTTATTCACACCATAGAGATCTTATCTTGTGCCAATATAAATTATTAATAAAATCATATACATTTTATTTCAAAAAATAAAATGGATTTTTCATGTATGGATTCTAAAATAAAATTTAGTTGATTTATATTTACAATATATCATTTTTTGACGCTTATTGCAGTTGTAAAAATTTTTAGTTGAATAATATTATCTTTAATAACATTTATAATGATTTAACTCATTTAATTTATGTTTCATTACATTATAACGATTTGTTCATTTTATCTTTGAAAGAATTAATTTCATAAAATTTTTCTTATTATAAATGATATAAAGAAGTTTTCACGTGAATGTTCTAAAGCTAGTCATTTATGTTTATTCAACTTATTAATCATTCAATTTTATTGTTATCATTTAACTTCTAAATTTAATTAGCACATTTGAATGAAAAAATCAAAATTATGAAATTTAAATTTCATATGTAATATAATGAAATGATGATAATTTTTATTTATATTTTCATTTTTAAAATATTTTATTTTCATATCATTACAGATTGAGAATTTAAATTTTTTTAATGTAAATGTCTTGGAAGAAAAGTATTTTTAATAATAAAAGATCGATATTTTATGAAATGATCTAATATATACATGAAACGAAGGATTATGTTTATTCTATTATTCATGTAAATGATGAAAATAAAAATGACAATAATATATTTATTTATACATTTAATGACATATTTTAAATGAGTACGTGTATTAAAATATCATATGGTGGTTATGAAACATAATTATGATACTAATTGGTAATAAATTATTTTGATTTTAGTTTATTTATTTAAATCATTAACTCATGGTCTAATATAAATATTAAAAAGAAATTAGTTAGCTTATTATTTTTACTCATATACAGCCAATATAAAAAATAATAGTTTACAATTTTTATTCATCAAGAAATCTTTAAAAATGTCTTTTAGAGTCTTGATTTTTTGGAATAATTTTAGAATAAAAAACATTTTTTTTAATTTCTCGAAACATTTTTAGAAAATCAATATTAATGAAAAAAATCTTAACATCCTTTAATTATTGACTTGTAACGAATAATTGATAAAGTCTTTAATTTACCTCTTTTGAAATAAATTTCCATTATTTTCATAATTGAGAATAATGTATTTAATTCGTGAATATATTCTTCTTTTATTTATAAAAAGAATACTTTTTATAAATCTGTAAAATATCTGTATAGATTTATATTAAATATTTTTGTGATTCATTGACTTCAAAAAATGTGGAAAAATTGTTTCTTGAATATATTTTGAAATTTTATTTATTTAATCAAAAAAACAGGTTATCAAAAATTAGAATAATTCATCGTATGTGTTTGTGGTTTCATACTTTAATTTAAATTAATTTCGATTTAACTTTAATGCACAAATATATCCTGTAAACTAATAATCGTAATTCATTCAAGTTAAAACTGACGCTAATTTAAAATTAAAATTAATAACATTCTTTTGATTTTAAACATTGTTATAGGAATAGACTGTATTTTTAAAAATTTATTATCAGCAACATTTATTTAATATGATGATTTGAAAATGAAAATCTCATTAAATAACCATATTTTTGAACTTAAATTTAAGAAAAAAAATATTCAGATGAAAAATTAAAATGTCATTATATATGTTTGTTCATCAACTGTATGTTCTATAGTATTATTAATTTTATTAATTATGATCGTTTTGAAAACGCAATCGAGGATAAGACATTATTATCAAATTTTTAATCAGTCACATAATTATTAGTAGATATGAAAATAATTCACTATCCAAATATAAATAACGATATAATGCTCGATTAGTTATTTAATCGTATATTCTTGATTCTAAAAATATATAAATAATTTTGCATTCAAATTTTATAGTTGAATTGACAGTATTATTTGTATTTTAAATGATAATAAAATACATTAATTTATAAAATGATGAGAAGTAAAAATTATTTTCACAAAATTTACACATTTAAAATTATCAATGATGTATATTTATAATGATAATAATTAAGTTGAAAAAAATTCAAACGATTAAAACAATGCTAAATTGGTAAAATATACTTTAAATAATTTATCTTAATTAGAATAATTATTTTATTGTGTTAAAATATAATCCAAGTTATAAAACATGTATTTAAAAAATTACAATTATATTTAAAATTAATGTTATTAAATCATAAATTTTCTAGTTTATTATGAATATAAGTCATCATTTAAAGATAAATAACGAGCTATAATGTAATAATTGTATAACTGTGAACATGTTTCAAAAATCATATAACTATGAAAATATTTATATACATTATCACATGATATAAAAATTCTTTTGATAATATTTATAAGATATATTTCTATTCTAATTTCAAGAATATATTTTTGATAAAATAACAGATAATTTTATGATTTTTAATCATTGAAATATTTTATCTTATTATTTTATATTCTTCAAATAAAATCTATCAATACAAATATAATAAATCATAATATTTTTTAATTTTAAATTATATATCGTTGAAAATAAAAGTTTCGAAATAAAAATTTTTAAAATTATCAAATGCAATTTATTTTTTAAATATAAAAAGTATTCGCTTATATAATTTTTGTTATTATTTTAGATTATTATTTTTAAATTGTCAATATTCTTGATGTTTTAAAATTTTATTTTTTGATATTAATTTTTTTGATAATAACCTCTTTTAAAATAAATTTATCACATATAATTTTATGTTTTATAAAATATATATTTTTTAAAAACAATTTCTATTTATAATGATCAATTTATTTATAAAGTTATAAATTTTAACCATTAAATTTTTATTTGTGATTAAATATACTTTTAAAAATTCGAATATCATTATCTTTCAAAACATATTTTGGCGATTTTCTGAGTTTAAAATTATTTTGATATATTTTAAATATATTCAAAAAATTCAAAATGAGAAATGATATTAACAAACCTAATTTTTTTAATTGTTATATATAAAAATTATTTCATAATAAATTCGCTATTATTTAAAATTAAAGTATTCAATTTTTTTATTCCATATTCAAGAAATATTTAAATGGTTAGTAGAACAAAGTTTACACACATCAACAAGATTATATTTCTAATTTTTACTCAGAAAAATTCGTATATATTTAAAAAAAGGGATGTTTCAATTTTATTATAACCCAATACGAATGATATATGTAGTTCTTGTAGATCAGTATCTTTTTTTTTATCTCAACAAAATCATTTACATAAAGATGATATTTATTTAAAAATTTAATTTTTATATTTCAAGTATATCGCGATGAAAGAAACAAAATTAATAACAATCCTTTTATTATTGAAATATGTTCTTAATTAAAAACTACCATTAAATATATTTTTATACATAATATTTTTAGTAAAAACATTACTATTTCACGAAACATTTATCAAATATATAAAAAATTAGAATAACCATAATATAATGAATTTTATAAAATTTGAAAAGTAATAATCAAGATAAATCGTTACAGGATTTAAAATAGTTATATTATATTAAATATATTTTTATTGATTGGGAAATAATCTGAAATCTTTTGATTACATGAGATAAAAAGTAAAAATAATTAATTTTCAACATATTTCATATCATAATGAAAAAATCAAGTTTATCGAATTGTCTTTGAATCGATTTATATTGAGATGTATCATTATAAAAAAATACGCATTTATACCATGTTACGTTAAAATTAATCTTAAATAAATGAAAATTGAAACAAATTATTTGTAATATAGAATATATATCAAAAATATTAACATTAAATCAGCGTTGAATGACTATTTAGGAATATGAATTAAAATTTTCATTTTTTTCATTTGATAAAAAAGTTTTTACTTTGACCATGTTGTCTAAAAATACAATATAAAACATATAATAAATTGATCCATTTTAACATTGAATATCAAATAAATATATCATATTTTTACTTATATTCTCATTTTAATAAAAATATTAATATTGTTTGTTTTAATGATAAATATGATAATTGTTTAAGAGATTAAATATATTATTTTCCTAAAAAATTTTAAATGTATATTTTGACGACCAATAATGTAACAAGCATATTTACTGCTCTGAGCTGTCATTACTTAAACTGAGTGTTCTCTTAGAAATTAATTCTCTAATTTGTAAGGATTTTTATTTTTGATAATTACGTTTAAAATTATTTAATGTAAAAAATATGATATATTATGTGAGTATTTTCATTATTTGTCAAAATATATTTTCCAATAACGTTTCATGAGTTTTCAAAATTAATCTATATTTGTTTAAAATCATATCTTGTTATTAACGTATTTAATGAATAAAATTATATGACTTAATTTATTCCATAATTTTATAAAAATATTTCTAACAAGTAAATTAATCATAAATTTTTTGCATATTTTAAAATCAAATTATCCTGCATATGGAACATATTTATATTTTTATCAATATGATCGATTGAATGTTTATCATGAATCTGAGAAGCACGATGAATTAATCTTTTTACATTTTTAAATATTATATAAATCTCTTGAAATATAATATCTAATTATATTTTTTCTTCAATAGTTCTCAGAAGACTTATATATGATAAATATGTTATGCTTAAAAAAATCATAACAAATTTCTGTTTCTTTATATTAATTGTTACATATATTTTATATTTTGATATTTTTAATTTATAATAATTGTTAAATCAACTAATAGTTATACTTTAAAAGTTTGTATCTAAAAATAGTTTGAAAATAAAGTTAAAATTAGTCTTCTAAGGCTTTCCAAAAATGATCTTAATTTCACAAAAGTATGAGGATATTTAAAATAAAATTCATGATTATGAATTAAAATGTTAGCATTTAATATATTCAATCAAAGAATGTCTGAAAAATATTTATATGCTAAACGGAAACGTTTCAAACAATATATTATATTTAACGTTATAATGGAAAAATAAATCATGGTAATTCTCTGTTTAATTTTTATTCATAAGATTTTTAATATTATATCTATTTGATTCTTTAACAAAAAAACAAATGAATGATGATTTATTCTTCAAATAAAAATTAATTATTTTAAGGTTAAAAAAATTAAATAAAATTCGACAAATATCAATTTATCAAAATTCACATAACATATACGTTGATTCTGAATAATATCTTTTAAAAAATCGTAAATTTATTAATTAAGATTTTGTCATAGAAAATTTAGATAAGTATCACGAAACATATCTGTAAAAAATTGATGAAGGAGAAAATCTAAAAACTAACTTAATATATATTGATCAAATTTTAACAAGTAATGTTTTTATAGATTAAAAATTATGTTTATTCTTTTCTTAAGATAATTTAAAATGGAAAAGATGAATGTAATAGGGTATATATTTACCTCTATTTTCTAAAGATGATATGTTATGAATTTAATTTAGGTTCTCGAATAATCATTAAATACAATCTATCCTCTAAAATTTAGTAATTGGTTAAAATTATCAATATTCTTAATTCTACTGATTTCATATTTAGAATTGATGATATTATCTTATAAGATAAATGTAATTTTTTTAGTGTCTGAATTTAATTTAATTTATTTTTCTTAAAATCTCTAAATTTTAATGATACATTTATTATAATTTACAGTTCATATAATTCAAATCACATTTAAAAATATTCAAATTTATTCATCGAGTTATTTAATATTATAAAATAATAGTGTTCAATTGTACTGAATCATCAATTATT